>VSMD01048996.1:0-237755 GCA_008750895.1 Mirza zaza
ATGAACTTTATGCTTAAATCCCATCTAGGCCAATAAACTCACTTCCCATCTGACCTAATTTTTTTTCTGACATTATAGTGACTGAAATCCGAGAGGACATTTAATTTCTGGTGTACATGTTGAATTTGTACCATCAGATTATGATGCCAAACTAAAGTATTATCATTAATAGTATTCATAATAGTAATAAAAATGATTAATGTGAACTGAGAAATTATCATGTGTCTGGTACGACACCAAATGCTAAACATTCATAATCTCATTTAATCCTTACAATGAAAGCCATGGCTTCCACTCCTTCCCTAGTGTCCGCTCCATACAGTAGCCAGAGAGCTCTTTTTAAAATGTAAATGAGGTCAAGTCTTGACTATGGTTAAAGACCTCTGAGGGCTTCCCACTGTATTCAGGAAAACTCCAACTGTTTCCCTTGGCCTGCAAGACAGCATCACCTACACCCACCTGCCTATTGCCTATTTACTCCCTTGGCCCACGTCACATTCCCCCAACCACATTCTTCCAACCACATGTCACCTGCTTGGGCTTCTTCCGCCTTTAAAGACATTCACACCTCAGGGCCTTTGCACATGCTTCTTCCTCTGCCTGCAATACATAGCCCTTGCCTGGCTATTTTTCTTTTTTCTTCAATTTAAATGTCGCCACCTCTGGGAGACCTTCCTTCAAACCAATCCAATCACCAATACCCTGTTCTCTTCCTTCATAGCTTAACACCATGTAAAATTACTTGTGTGTGTGAGTTTTTTTGTTTTGTTTTGTTTTGTTTTTGAGACAGAGTCTCGCTTTGTTGCCCAGGCTAGAGCGAGTGCTGTGGCGTCAGCCTAGCTCACAGCAGCCTCAAACTCCTGGGCTCAAGCAATCCTGCTGCCTCAGCCTCCGAGTAGCTGGGACTACAGGCATGCACCACCATGCCCAGCTAATTTTTTCTATATATATTAGTCTATATATATTAATTGGCCAATTAATTTCTATTTATAGTGGAGATGGGGGCCTCGCTCTTGCTCAGGCTGGTTTCGAACTCCTGACCTCGAGCAATCCGCCTGCCTCGGCCTCCCACGGTGCTAGGAATTACTTGTGTTTTGTTTGCTTACTTGTTCATTTCCCTCCACAAACCATAAGAGCCAGAGCTAGGAAACCAGAGCATTCAGCATTGCTCTCCACTGTATCTTCAATGAGTAACACTTCTGGAAGATGCAACAATGTTTGTTAAGTTAATAAATAGAGAAGCATCCTCAGAGCTAGATACTATTATTATTACCACTTTATAAATGAGGAAACTGAGGCACAACGATGTTCAATAACTTGTCAAAAGTGTACAACTGAACCTGGAATGGGCCATGCCTAACTCAGATTGCTACCAGGGAGGGAAACCAAAACCAAAATGACAAACACACATGATCGTGAAGAAATGTTCAAGTCAAACTGGGAGTTCATAGAAAATGAACTTATTCAACTTGTAAACAAATTTGCATGAAGGTAATATCTCCACACACATCAGAGTTTAACACATCGGTTTGCACATTTATTCCAGCCACACGGGTTAGCATTGAAGTATTGTGTGGCTTCAGATAACGTTTCCTACTATTTCTGATTTTTTTAAAAAGGTTTCAGAGTATTTGAGCACTTGACCTGTTCTCTCCGAAGGATACAGGCAGGTGGGCATTCCATCCAGTCATTTCTGCTCTCACCTAGGGAGACAAGCAGAACATGCTTTTATTCCACAAGAGTAGGAGCCAAATGCAACCACAAACCAGGGACCTTCCAGTGACTTTCTAAATCTTTAAATAACTGAGAAGCAGCCCTCACCCAAGGGTGTAATTTGAATAAAAGAGGAGGGGCTGTTTTCATGCTTAAACTGCTGGAGTCCCTTCAAAATCAAGAGTTCCTGGTTGCTCCAAACAGGAAGCAGAGGGCTTTTCTGTAACAAGGAGAATAGGGTGGGTCTTATCTCTACTGCTGTCACAGCTCTGATAAGCTGTGTGTCCCATAGAGGAAAGGCAGCAGGTTCCAGTAAGGCCTCTACTCTGCAGAAGAAACTTCCCTCCAGAGAACTGAAGTTTTCCATTTCCTTGCAGTGAGGAACTTAGCTGCTCCGTAGGAAAATACAGGAATTTGATTTACATAAAACAAAAATCAACAACCCTGAGGGGAGGGGGATTTTCCTGAAATATATGAGTTTCCCTGCTTTCACATGACACTGTGTATGGTTTATACCTCACGTACCACAAAAGGCTAAAAATTGTCATTTCCTGGCCCCTCCGAGGTGGTGGTTTTCCAGCCAGGAGAGCTTTCTGACTAACCTATGTGACTTTTTCTTACTTTGAGTCTTCGAGTTGCTGAAAGAAAGCCAACTTCTCTCTACTTGCCAGGGGAGGGGACGCGAAGGTGGGGCTGCGGGGAACGACCTGGCGTTGGTCTAGTTATCAGTCACCTCTGCCTGTTGGGAGAGTTTGAACAGGCAAAACCTACCCACACTGGCCCCCGAACGCGTTTTCAGCAGGTCGCTTAAAGCGTAAGTGAGACGCCATCCACCTTTTCATCAGATGGGTTTTTAAATTTAAATATTCAGACCAAACAGATTTTTAGGAGAACTGGGTAACATACAAGCTTGATTGTGAAAACACAGGCCAGAGAAATTATGCGTATTTTTGGTACGACATTCTGTTTCCGCTGGTTCGCCCGCAGTGTGTTCAGGTGTGTGCACGCCAGCACCTGCAAGTGCCCTGCGGGGTGGAGCTTTCCGATCTTGAGACCCCTATGCAAGGTTTCTGTGCTGGTGTACTTAAACGAGGTTCAAGTTCAGCAGAGTCAGGCAGCGCGGGCCTTTCGTTTGCCTTGGTTTCTTAGATACATTGAGCATGTTTTTTCTCTTTTGTATGATTGTTGTCAAAATTAACTGTGCCTGGAGGCTCTGGCAGGGCCCATTCAGACCTCAGGAAAGGCCCCGTGATGTGGTGAGACTCTCAGTGTGCTAGATCCAGCCCACTGTCTGCAGAATCGATAAGCTCTGAGGCATAGCCCGTGATGCACGGCTTAGAGAAATTTCAGAGCAGGGCGAGGAGCCTTCTCATAGCCATTATCAGTATCTCGTGTGGGTCACCATCACGCCACCGTGTGGGTCCTGGGGCCCATCACAGTGGGTGAATACGGAGAACCCATCTCAAGGAAGACTCTTTCAGAACTGAAATGATCAGCTTGGGACTTTCAGAAAGCGAGATCCAGAAATTGTTTCTCTCTTCCCAGTATTGTTGGGGGAAAAGGGAGACGAGGACGGCCTGACCAAGGGATGCAATTATTACGCACTCCGGGACACGCCTCCCCACGGGGGAGATGGACACCGGAGGTTCTTACAGACAGATGTCAGCAGCCACCAGCATCACACAAGCTCTTGACCACTGGACTAGTACATTTTGCACTAAATATGAATCAAGTGGACTTACGTTTCACATAAGTCAATTTCTTGTGGTTTTGGCTAAGCAAGAGGCAGTCCTCAGCCAAACACCTCCAGGTGCCCTAACATCATTTGTCACCCCACCAAGCCCAGGAATGGACCACGGACTGGCCATGGAGAGGCCCTGTCCCCCAAACCAGCCTGACCAGCCAGAGGCCCCCACGACTTCTGCACCCTCTCTCTAACTCACACAAACGAACAAGCCAAAGTGAAGCCTCAGGACATGTCAGCCCATGAGAAGGAAAGTGTCTCTTCACAGCACCCCATGACATCCCATGTTCCAACACCAACATCTAACTTTTTTCAATATGATTCATAACTATTAATCAAAAAGCAGTTATTTTTCAATACAGTCTTAAAAACAGACACCCCTAAGTCAAGGTCTCTAAGGATTTTTCCTCCAGGAATACAAGTTTAAGGAAGAATTTTCCTGAATGGGCAGACATAACTTTTTCTAGAAGGACAAGGAGCCTGGAATACTTTCCAAGAAAATTAAAGGAAACGTCACACTTATCATTATGAGGGGTGCTCAGGTTGGAAAGCGAGGCCTCTTAGGATGTGGAAGAATGAATGCATGAATGAATGCTATGGTGCCACTGAGATAGTGAAAGAATGAGTAATGACTGCTCCCACTGTTTTCTGGGGGAGACAGTTGTTTGCAGGACTTTTTTTTCATTCCTAGAAGGAAAGTCATTTATGATACGACTATGTCAAGCAGCCTAGAGACAATTAACCCAGGTTCTCAGAGAACATCCTGGTCCTGTCTGGGCTGGTGCATGCCTCAAAGCCTTCCTCATCCGCATCGAGTTACTCAGGTGAGCCTTCAATTTACCTGAAGGCATTAGAGGGGTAATATAAAAATCTAGAAGAATTGAGCTCCTAATGTGATGAGTAACAAAACTCTGCAAGCCTATTAGAGGAGAAAATTGGAAAGGTTGCAGCCAATTATTAATAAGACAGATGAACATGAGATGTCTGGAGAGTGCTTGCACTATGGGAGACACATTGCCAACATGGAATTCAGAGCAGAGGGGGCCACCTGGCAGCCCTGGGGACAAATCCGGCCAGGAGAGGTGTTTGATAGTCCACAGGATTTTTTTTTTTTTTTTTTTTTTTGAGACAGGGTCTCACTCTGTCCCCAGGCCGGAGTACAGTGGTGTCACCATAGCTCACTGCAACCTCAGATTCCTGGGCTCAAGAGATCCTCCTGCCTCAGCCTCCTGAGCAGCTGGGACAACAGGTATATGCCACCATGCCTGGCTAATTTTTGTATTTTTTTTTTTTGTAGAGATGGGGTCTCACTCTTGCTCAGGTTGGTCTTGAACTCCTGGCCTCAAATGATCTTCCCACCTCAGCCTCCCAAAGTGCAGGTGTGAGCCACTGCACCCAGCTGAAGGCCTTCTTAAATTTTGTGCTGACTTCACCTTAGTTCTGCCCACTAATAGTCACAGTGGGGAGGAAAACAGAATGGTGGCTTCTTAATTAAACAAAGCCTCCTTTATTAAAATGAAATTAAAGGTGTGTTGGGTGTCCCATTTCTATTACATTTCATAACTCAAATTACAAAGCTCCTACGTTTTAGTCCCCCTGACTACATTGAAGTAGTTTGGCATCTACACCATGGCCCTGTAAGAACAAGCTCTTAGAAGCTTCTCAGGACTCCCATCTGTGGTTTAATGAGGTTGTTTCTTGCTACCATTGAAATGCATCTGCCACCCTGGGCACTGCCTGTCCGTGTGAAATAGCTGAGCAATGTCTTTTTGAACCTCTGTTTTCCTAAAAACATCTCGTGGTCACCTTTCAGCCTTTCTTAACCCTTCTCACCTCTTCTCATCAAACCCATTTTCCTTTAGTCACTGACATTGTTGGTTTCTAGAGTTTCCATCCAGCCATACACCCACCTGTGGTATCACCTAGAGTTTAAAAAGTCACATTGCTCTACAGAGGTCTTTCTTTTAGCAAGTGGTGTAGGTTTGTATAAGCACAGATGGAAATAATGGGGGCTGGCGCTTCTGGAAAAATGTGTACTTCTTAGGCTGTGAAGCTCTGATTGTCACACTCTGAGCAGAGCAGCCAAAGGTGCCTTTCGCTGGAGCTGGGAAGCTAAACTTGCCAGGAGCTGCTGTATGGAGGAAGTGGGCCCACAAGTGAGGTCTACCCAGAGAAAGCAGAGCTGGGAGGCAGAGAAAGAAGGCCTGAATCACAAAAGCAAGGCCACTTCTAGACTGCTGTGACACAGGAGGTACCTGCACGCACAGTCGCTGGCAGAGTGGGCTTTGTTGGGCACTACCTAATAAGGACAGCAACATAACCGGGTAGACAATGTGGAAGGCATTAGCCATCATTATTTCTGGTGTGCATATATGTGCAAAAACCTAAAACAATGCTTGCTCACAGAAAGAAGCTTGGAATATAACTTCCGCTTAGCAAGTGATAGTTATTATTATGAGGACATGATACACCTCATTATCCTTGAATGGAGTCACATCTCAGACTGTCAGGGCAAAGTCACAAATATTCAAAGTTACCCTTGAAAGGCCCTTTAGGAGGCTGTCACATTGGAGAGGGGGTTTCTCCAAAGTCCGATACATCCAGATTCTTCTTGCTGCCAGGCAGATCCCTGCTTGTTTCGCAAAGCACCAGCTAAGGTTGTTGGTTTCCATTGTGAGGGCTTGTAGAGGATCTATCTCTTTAAATGCTAAAGTCACTCACTCGCACCATGGAAGGCACTTGGAAACTAAGACCTGAGAGAGAATGACTGACTTCTGACTCCCATCTTGGCCTTCCAAGGGTGCAGCTCCTTGAGTAGCACCCAAGTATCAACTGCCAGGTAAATATATCTGGAAGCACCCTGACATTTGCATTATCTTCTCCCCCATGGTTAGAAAAGCTTAAAGAAGCATTTTCAGAAAGTACACTTTGTAATTCTAAGACAGTCCTGGGATACTCCAAAGTGTAAGAGTTTAGCAATGCAAAGGTTTGGCTTTCCCAAGAAAATCATAATGGTCAGTGACAAAGCCAGCACACACAAGTGCCATTTCCTTCCTGACACCTGCGACCTTATTAAGTATTGATATGAGAGCCCTGCCAGGAGAACAGTGTAGCTAGCACTCCCATTGTCAGGACACACGTGAGTAAAGGTACCGTGTTCTTAGGGAGCTGAAGATTCACCTTAGAGGAAGAAACAGGATTCAGTTAGCACCCACTTTGCACTGAACCCAGGCTGCACGAAGACTGGATATGATTTGAGAAGACACAGGACGACCTACAGAAACCGAGACCACAGGTACCCAGTGGGGAGTAAAAGGAGTGGAAGTCATCAAAGGCAAAGATTCCAGCTGACTGGAGCCACACCTGCCACCTGGGAGAATTAAGGGACTGGGGCAATGAGTTGACCCAAGGGACATTCTTGACAGGCCAGAAATAATCTGCCAGAAGGTGTGGGATCCTATTATCTATTCTGTGTTCTGGGTCTCTACTCCTTCTCACTCCAAAAGATAGCAGATGAATAATAATG
Organism: Mirza zaza; assembly: GCA_008750895.1. Taxonomy (NCBI): domain Eukaryota; kingdom Metazoa; phylum Chordata; class Mammalia; order Primates; family Cheirogaleidae; genus Mirza; species Mirza zaza. Next base: position 6,984 of record VSMD01048996.1, read on the forward strand.
CTTAAGAGTCCAGGGTCCAAGTCAGATAAATGTAGATCAAATCCTAACTCTGTCATGTGGTAGTTGTGTGCCCTGAAGTAAGTTGCTTCACTTCTCTTTGCCTCAATTTCCCCATCCTGCCAGTGAGGGTGATAATAATTCTACCTCTCTCAGAGATTGGTCATGAGGATCATAAGAGATAGTGGATGAAGAGTGCCTGGCATGTGGAAATGTTCAGTAAATATTAGTGGCTGCTGTGATATTCTGTCTCATGGTAATTATTTATGCAGTGCCTATGATATCGTGTGTGTATGGATTACTGATTAGCACCATTCTCCCGTGGGCTTCCTGAGGCTGTATGGAATGCTTAGGACGTCACTTTGATTGTGTATGTATTTACGGTCAGCAGAAATTAATTCACGTACCAGATTTGTCTGTTACCACAGCTTTAGGGTCCCACTTAGCAAAGACCTTGAGCAAAAGAAGAAAGCAGTATTCAATGTCAATAAGTGAATTTTAATCTTCATCAAAGTGGGCTGTTATTCAAATGAAGTAGCATGAAACGTGAGGCTTCTTGGAACACCCTCGCTTGATAGTCAGGTGGAACCTTGGTCTTAACATTCCAGGAGAGAGATTGCAAGAAATGGGCCTTTTCGACAACCCCACCTTCAGAAGGAAAACATCTGGAGTACTTCTTAGCAGACTCCATCACACACAAACCTGTAATTTCATATTTCTATTGGGAGATGGATTTTCCCAACATTGGCCTGATTACGGGACTTACTCCTGTTTTAGAAGAATAAAGAGACACCCTTTGATAACAATATCACATATATGTTCTGCTGAATATATTTTCTGCTAAATACCCGATTAATTGTGGCTTTGCCATCATCTGGCTTTGCATATGGAGATTTAGATTCATGAAGTCATCTATTCATCTTGTGGAAAGTAAACCAGTTAAGAAAGTAGGTAGGCTCTGGTAATATTCATTACAGTTTTAAACACCTGTTTTTTCCCCCCATTTCATCACAGTCATAATTAATTTCATGGCTCAGGTACACGAAGAGATTTAAAGCAATGTTTATAAAATGAATTAGCCTCTCCCTCATCTTATTTAGCTTTCTCCATTGTGAATATACTCAAGTTGTAATGGAGAGGCAATTTATGAGAAAGCTCTCTGGCGTCCTTGATTCCGTATCCTCTAGAGAATTTATTATTTCAGTTCTTCCCCTCCCTTGGGGCCAGAAGACAGCCCATGTGGCTGAAAGACAGCAGTTTTGCCACTTTTCATTAAAAAAGAATTGTTCTAGAAACATCACATTTGGGATATTCTGATGAGACTGAACAGTGGGCGTAGGGAGGAGGGAAGTGGGATGCAGGTTTAGCGTGAGTGGGATTGCAATGTGACCCTGGTTCTGGGTGTGTCAGGCCGTGAGCCATCGTGCCTGGAATGGGGCTGGGGAGCCCTAGTTCTGCCTCTGCCCCAACCTCATCCTTGACCCCAGAAAAATCCCATAGTCCCCTTGGCCTCCAACTTTCTCAGCAGTAAAATGAGTGGATTGCAATAGACAAGCTCTAAGGTCTCTTTCTGCTATAAAATTCCACAATTCTAAGTATAATGGAAAAACTATTCATTTGGCTATTTCTAATCTCAACATGCCTTTGGGGTTTGGGTGGCTGATCACATACACACTCACCTTCAAAACTGAGCCATAGTGTGGTCGACAGGAAACAAGGATGGAAGCTGGTTCCTCGAGCTGCCTTGTCCACAGGCGGCCCCTAGTCACACGTGGCTGTTTACATTTAGCCTTGTTCCGCCATCACACTTGCGATGTTTCAAGCACTCTAAGGCCACTTATGCTGGTGGCAACTGTAGAGGACAGCACATATACAAAACATGTCCATCATCGAGGAAATTTCTATTGGACAGCACCATGATTAGAAGGAAAACGGTTTCTAAATAAGAGATTAGCTTACGTGCCCAAGACTGGCTTCTTTCCCAGGGGATATTCTTCATTCTAATCCCAGATTGATAAATCATGCTCTCCAAAGCTAGTTCCATAAGATAATAGTCATTTTTTGGCAGAATTTTAGGCATCCCAAGGGCTGACTTACAAATACCTTCCCTACCTGCTGGTACCTGCTTCTCTCTCTCCCTCCTCCCCCCACCAGCTTCCTCCCCTCCCCCTGCATCCAGGGACCGGCCAGGGACATTCCAGTATCCCCCATGTGACAGCTCATGGAAGCAGCAGCTGGAGAGGAGAGACTATGGCATTTTAACTCTGTTCAAAGGTACCTTTGGTAAGAGGCCACGATATTTTTTGTTTGATTTTTGTCTTTAACTTTTTATTTTGAAATAATTCTATATGTACAGATGAGTTCCCAAAATAACACAGAGCATTCCTGTATACTCCTCATACCGCCTCCCCTACATTAGCCCTTCCAGAACCACAGTACAATTATTAACATAAAACTAAGAAATTAACGTTAGTATAATTCTATTAATTAAATTGCATGCAGACTTTTATTTGAATTTCCCCTGTTTTTTTTTGTTTGTTTGTTTTTCATTATGCCCTTTTTCTGTTCCAGGATCCAATCCAGGATGCCATCTTGCGTTTAGGTACCATGTGTCCTCAGTTTCCTCCAGTCCATGACAGCTCCTCAGTCTTTTCTTGTCTTTCATGACCTCAGCACTTTTGAAGAGTCCTGCTCAGGTATTTTGTAGAATGTCCTCAATTTGGCTTTACCTGATGTTTTCTCATGATTAGACTGAGATTACGCATTATCATAATCTCAGGGAGGAGACAGAGGGGATGTGACTTCTCCTTGCATTCTACTTTGAGGTACAAGATGCCAGTGTCTTATGCCTGGTGATGTTAACCTTGATCCCTTGGTTAGGTGGAGTCGGCCAGGTTTCTCCATAGTAACATTGTTACTTTTCCTTTTGTAATATAAATGGGGAGACCAAATGAGATACTTTGAGGTTATATAAACATTCTGTTTCTCTTGAAACTTTCTCTCACTAATTTTATCACCTGTTGGTACTAAAATTGCCTGCAGCAATTTGTATGCTGTTATTCTACAATATTGGTTTAATAACAGCTTTGGGACATTAAGAAAAAAACACTATATTAAATATATTTATCAATTCTGAGGCCTACCTTAATTTCAGAAATATTAAAATATGAAAAAAAGGGGGGAGACATTTCTGAATGATCAAAATACAGTCAGTCAGTGGATACTAGATGTCTCTGAGGCACTCAGAAGTCAGATTCAAGCCCCATCCTTTTGAGAACCCCAGTCTACACTGCATTCTGATTTAACCCTTTTATGGAAGCGACTGGGTATAGTGGGTGAAATAGGGCTAAGTTCTCCATCCATATGTGTCTTTTGAATTACCTATCTCAAGAAATGGGTTCACTATCAAGAAGCCAATAGATTCTAGAACATTCATGTCATGTCCGGCTTTTGGAAATTTTCAGTGCACATTAAAGAGTTTTAAATTTCCTGAGGCAGCCAACAGAAAACAAGCTCGTTCAACATTCTTTAACTTAGAGTGCAAACCTTATTCCAGGCAGGACTCATTTTTTTCGTGTGCAAATACTGGCCAGGAGGGACAGTGCTCAGCAATGCATTTGGGGAACCCCAGATCACAGTGCAGGTCTGGAGTCGAAGTCTGATGGTGTCTAAGTCCTGCTCGTCTGTTGTTTGTGAAACAGTGCGCTCCCCGCCCCCCTCCTCACTCCCCTGTCTCCCCAGACTCACTGGGGTCTGGCTGTTGCCACTGGGTTTCCACTGAGCGTGGATCGCAGTGGATTACTTCAGTCCTCACTGGGCTTGACCTTTCTGTGCACATCATTCTCTTAGCTTCTCCTCCTTCCTGACACTTTCTTTTATTTCTAACTGTTCTCTCCTACTTTTCCTCTTTCCTCTCCACCCACTCCTCTAGTCCTATTGCATTTAAAAACAGAGTTGCTGTTCCTGAGAGTTCTGTGACCAGTGCTCCTCTCAGCGGTCCTGCCTGCTTTCCCTGGCCGACCTCATTGGCTCTTGGGCCAGCAGCCGCCACCTGCAAGCCCCGGAGTTCCAAACCCATATTCCTAGTCTGTAGAACCACCCTTCCAACCCACACATCTTGCAAACGCCCTAAACTCAGAACATCCAAAAGCAAACAGTGTGTTCTCTTCTCCCCATACCTGTTCTTCCTCAAAGGCTTCCCAGCTCAGCCACTCAAACAGAAACATGAGGGTTACATTCAATCTCTCCCTTTCCATTATTCCTCATATCCGTGTCCTCACCAGTATTGATCGATTGTGCCTCCAAAACACGCTCAGGTCAATCCCATCTATTCTCGTGACCTTTGTCTTTCTTCTGACCCTTGTAACCTCTCGCCATTGGCAACAACTTGCTTAACGTCTTCTGGCTACAAACTCCTGCCCCACAAGACAATCTTCCAAAGTTCTCCTTCTAAAACAGAAGTTTCATATTTTTTCTTTCTTGCTTAAATGTCTTTACTGCTTCTCCTTAGAGGATAACTATCCAGCCTAGCTTTCAAGGCCTCGAAATCCATTTCTGACATCCCATTTTCAGCTAGATCTCTCCTACTAACTTTGGACTACTTGAAGTTCCCTGACTATGTCATTGAGTTTAATAAATGTTCCCAGTCTGGAATTCTGTCCCTCTGCGCCCTCCCGCACCCCCACTGTTCTTTAACGAGCCCTTACTCGGCCTTAAATGTTCAACACAAGTATCATTTTTTTCCATTGTCTACCACGGTTATCCCAGTCAAAATTAATGGTATCCTTCTCTGTGCTCTTCTAGCCTTTATGAAATACTGCTACTACAGCATACATTGCATTATTTCATAATTATTTAGATGAGGTTCTCACACAAGACTCTGTAATTTTAAGATTTTATTTTATCCATCTGTCTATCCCCAAGCCACACAATAGGTACTCAATGGGAACTTCTTGCATTGCTGGTGTATGGTGTGACCTTGGTGTAGTGGACATTAGTCAAGCTTTTGGATTGTCCCCGTCCTACTTTTAGGGAATCCCCCACCATACAAACTTTTTGAGAAGCAGAGCCCAGTTCTCATTATAAGAGCTAAAAATGCCAGGTTCCCTTCCTGGCTTCCCTGCTGGCTCAGAGGAATCAGAAGAGTGTAGAGCAAGGAGGTGGGGACCACACGAAATTCTCCCTGGTACAGTGACAGTTTTAGCAAGTCAAGGGCCCAGGAGAAGAGATTCAACAGTCCTGGTCCTTGTGTCTCATGACTGGGGCCAACGGTGTCTGGTGTGGGAAGCAGCAGCCATGGGGGCCTTCATTGGATACATTCTGGGATATAATTTAGGGGAGTTATTCCTTCTTGTCTCACCTTCCTAGAAATTGCTATCATTTTTATTGAGTTTCTTTTCTGCTTAAATCAACCACAATAAGTTCCTGCTGCTTATAACTAAGAATGCTCACAGATGCAGAAATTAGAACCAGAGGTGGTTATAGGAAACAGACCTTGCAGTAATGAGGGAGATCTGGGATTGGTTATCGGGCCTGGTTGGGGCAGACAGCAGAAAACAAAATGCAGGTAAGGATGTGACTCTGTCAGGTGGCACATGACAAAATGGTTCATCTTGGCCTGCTGTCCTCCAAATAAAGTGCTGGCTCATTAAAGCAGGCATCTGGGGACACAGGGCCTCTGCCACCGATATGAAGGCTGTGAGCAATTCACCATTTAAGGGGGGGTGGGTGCCTCTACAGAGGTGGACAACTTAAAGAAAGCTCAAATATGTCAATTCACTAAACTCGGAACTGTTAAAGTGAACTCTTATTTTCTTTTCTCTTCTCTTCTCTTCTCCTCTCCTCTCCTCTCCTCTCCTCTCCTCTCCTCTCCTCTCCTCTCCTCTCCTCTCCTCTCCTCTCCTCTCCTTTTCTCTTCTTCTTTCTTGACACAGTCTTGCTCTGTTGCCCCAGCTAGAGTGCAGCGGCATCATCATAGCTCACCGCAACCTCAAACTCTTGAGCTCAAGGATCTTCCCACCTTGGCCTCCCATAGTGCTAGGATTACAGGAGTGAGCCACCATGCCCGCCTAAACTCTTATTCTTGTAGCCTAAGGAAGACAAAAGCTAAACTCAAAGTTGATCCTGTAGACCAATGAATTCACAGCCTTGCTAGATCTTTTACGCAAAATGTAGGGCATTGATTAGGAACTAGTAATAGCCTGTGCGTTGGAATGGACACCTGGGGGAATGCAGTGGACTCTGAGTGCTAGGATCACGGCTCCTCCTGCGTCTTCCTGGTGGCCCGAGGAAGTCCATCCTTGCCCTTCTGACAAGGCCACTGCCGGCTTGTGCAAGAACCTCCCCAACCACTTCATCTGAGCAAGAATTGTCTCCACAACCCACAGTCACAACCCTTTTAGACATTTCATTAGCTCTGGAACTACAGCCAGTCCCAGAATGTTCTGGAAGGTCAAGTATAATACCAAATCTGAGCCAAAAAGACTTGCACACCAAATAAGTAAATTATTTTAGCATAAATCTGGCAAATACATGTGGGGCTGAGTTCTGAAGAGCCACACCGAGGGGGAAGAATGCACTTATAGATCAGACTGAATTGAATTGATCTAGGTGTATTTTTCAGGGAGTCTGGATTCCTTGCACTAGCTCAGGCAGCTGGAAGCAGTTTCAGTTATTTATTTGTTTAGTTGACTGGAATCTGTACTCAGTCCCCCACTGAATGAGATTGAGCTGCCAGACATTGGTTGAAAAAAATGTATTTGAAGGAATCCAAAGACTTAGCGGTTGGAGAGGGAGGAATGTTGGGTGCAGACTGATCACGAATGAATTAGTGAAACACAGTCCCTCAGACCTTACCTCCAAAGAGGGCCCCAAGGAAACAGTCCCTTCACCAAAGTGTTGAGAAATATGTGGGTATGGTGAGGGCCAGTGTTTTGTCTGTACCTGGAACACCACCGTCATCTTCTAATCAGAGAGGGACCGATGTGGGGAGTGACGTAAGAAATGGAGTTTTGACCAAAGTCATCTCCCTGGAGAGTGAGTGGCATCCTGAACCCTTTCCTTAGTTACTACATGTGTCACCTCCGCAGTTAGTAGCATCCTGGCTTGGCTCACCCTGAGGGGCGGAGTAAAAGCAACCATGGTGGAGAATGGAAGGCAAGTCCCCAAGCACACGCTTCCCAGCAAACAGGAAGTCAAAAGTGACGTTCTGTCCCCAGGGAGCTGCAGAGAGAAGTTCTTTCACTAAAGGCTTGAGCGACATGGAGGCTGTACCAGAAGTAAGTCAGCCAGGTTTTGCTGCTTCTAAGAAGCTCATTGGTGAAGGGACGGGAACCGCAGTGGCTGTAGGCGCCAGAGCTCAGGGCGACACAGGGGACAAAGGGCTTTTGGAAACGAATGACAGTGGATTTCTCAGGGTAGATAAAGTGGCTGCCCTCACTGCCACCACTGTTCCAGATGTGGTCTCGCTTGCTCTCTGCTGAAATAAGCCAAAAGGAGTACTACTCAGCCTCTAGTACCTTTTATGCAGGTACTGAGCTCAAAAATGCTGTTTTTCTCCATCCTCATAAGTAGAAAACTTATAGTAGTTTTAGTAGTAGTAGTTGTTCTACTACTATAGTAGTAGTAGAAGTAGTTTGACTTTCCCGACTGAGCGCTGGTACCACGTCATCCCCTTGCCCTCGGGCTCTACGCTGGAGGCCGCTAGCATCTCTCTTCCCCAGGAGGCCGCACGCTGGCCTGCTGCCTGAAGAACAGCATCACACTAGGACTCAGGGGACAGCAACTAGCAGGTGCTGCGCATGTCTCGGTAAGATATTGTCAGCCAAAGGTGTCAGAAATGTCCCACGAATATAAAGGCCACCTCAGTAACGTTTCCGGGAGGCCCGTAGGGTGCTGAAGACACATCTTCTTGGAAGTGAAGAGCTAATTCTTGCACCTTGCAGCCCTTAAGAAAGAATCACGATGCCTTGTGAATCTCTTTGGAGTTAGCGGGCAACATGTGTCACCTTAGGCAGGGCTGCTCCCGGTGTGACAGGTGACCAGGGAGGCTGCCAGCTTTAAGCAGAGCCCTGCTTGCCTCTGCCTGGGAGAGTCTGCAGCAGGAACAACAGCGGAAGCAAGTGTTCCACTTCAGCCTCGTGATGGTGGGGCCAGCGGGGCCGGAAGTGTGTGGAGCAGGTGGGGCGACTACAGGCAGCCTTTCCCGGGCCTCTGGGTTTTAGGTGCAAAGCCACGACCTCTTGGCAAGAATCACTTTTCTTTTGAGAAAGGATTGCTGCTGGATTCTGTTGGATGTTGAAAGTGTAATCATAGAAAACCAGGCGAACCTGAACCAGGTGCATCATGAAGTGAGTTTTATCTCGTCCTCCCAGCCACAAATCCAGGCGTTCCCAGAAGCACCCATCATTCAGGCTGGACAGATCCTGAGGGAATAAGCAAATTGTGCGGGCAGATGGTTCCCACTCCCCGTCTGCATCCTCCTGTGACATTGTGACCCTCCCTCAACCCACATCCAGGCCTCATGGGGAGTCTCCTGATCAGTTGACTGAAAATGGGAGAAAAATGACTCGTGCATATAAGAGTATGCATGTATGTAGTATGTAGGTGCCAGCTGGAAACAGACTGGTGAAGGGTGACACCCAACTCAAGGGTGGCCTTGGAGGATGATGGGAAAGACATGACATTTTCCCAGCATAACTGTAATTGGTTCTTTTCATTGTCCATTTTCCCCAGAAGGAGAAAGGAGCCGAGGACAGGCCGTATGGTCAGCGGTTAATTGTTTGGCTGTCTGGTAGGGAGTTAGTGAACAGCAAGCTTTATGAGTGAGGGACAAGATTAAGGAAAGCATATGGATTGACCTCTGAGAACAGGCACCAAGAGTACCATGAAAATGCTCACAAAAGTCCCTCGTGGTGGAGGAGGAGGCTTCTCTTTAATGAGGTGGACATGACCGTCCACTCTTAGGACATCAGTCAGCCGCTGTCCCCAGCAACCCAGTACTTGCCCAGAAGGTTCATGAAGTGGTCATGGAGGGAGGAAGGGAAGCTATGAGAGGGCTCAGAAACATGGCAAGGCCGGCATCATGGCTCATGCCTGTAATCCCAGCCCTTTGGAGGCTGGGGCGGGAGGATTGCTTGAGGCCAGGAATTTGAGACCAGCCTGGGCAAGAGTCAGAGTCAATCTCTACAAAATTAAAAAATTAGCAGGAGTGATGTCACCCACCTGATAGCCCTAGCAACTCAGGAGGCTGAGGTGGGAAGATCGCTTGAACCTCTGAGTTTGAGGTTGCAGCGAGCTATGATCATGCCACTGCACTCCAGCCTGGGCAGCAGAGCGAGACTCTGTCTCTAAAAAAGAAACATAGGGTGAGCGTGGTGGCTCACGCCTGTAATCCTAACACTCTGGGAGGCCAAGGCGGGAGGATCACTCAAGGTCAGGAGTTCAAGACTAGCCTGAGTGAGAATGAGAGTGAGACCCCCGTCTCTACTAAAAATAGAAAGAAATTAGCTGGACAATTAAAAATATATAGAAAAAATTAACTGGGAATGGTGGCGCCTGCCTGTAGTCCCAGCTACTTGGGAGGCTGAGGCAGAAGTACTGCTTAAGGCTGACGCCATGGCACTCTAGCCCAGGCAACAGAGCAAGACTTTCTCTCTAAAAAAAATAGAAACATAGACAGGCCTTCACCTGGCTCCATATCCAACTTGCCTGCTTCAGGGACAAACCCTGAATGTCAATGTGGCAACAGATCCAAGAGGAGCAGCCTGCCTTTTGGTAGCTGGTTGATTACATTGGATTGTTTCCATAAATCAAAGAGGGAGCAATTCGTCCTCATTGGAATAAACACTTATTATGGCTTTGGATTGCATTTGCTTTCCTTCCTAGCAAGCCTTTCCCTTCCTGGCCCACATGGTGTCTATGAATGCCTTATTAATCATAATGGTATGTCACACTCACATAAAATTGTTTCTCACTACAACATTTATTTTTGAGTGAAAGAAGACAGACAATGCGCTGAATTCCATGGGAGTCACAGATCTTGCCACGCAACCCACTTCTCAGAATCAGTCGCCCTCACGGCTGATTCTTGGAGCAGCGTGACTAAATGAAGACTCAGTTCTAGCCACAGGAAAAATGGGGGGAAAACCCTTGCTCTTAAATTGCACTAATGACATTGCCACCATCCACCACTTTTTACCTACAAAAAGGGCAAGTTCATGCCATTCAACCTAGTGGCCCTGGGCATATAGAATGATGTGCAGAACCAGCAATCCGTGTGTGGTGCTTTTTCACGTGAACAGGGGTGGCCGTGGGGATGGTCCAACGACCACTTACAGACATTTACTTTTCTGACCCCACAGCTATGGGTTTTGTTTAGAGGCCTTGACGAACAAGGAAAGAATGCCCCAGGCAGTCAGGCAGCAATGATTCCACTGTGTTAGAAGCTGGGACATACCTGGGCATTTCATGGCCTTCCTGCCACTGGTCAAAGAGGCCAAAAAATCCCACAACGATGTCTGGATGTGTTTGGGTGGAGGAGGTGTGGATTTTGACTGAAGCAACTGACCTGCTAATGAAGAGGAGACGGAGTTGCTGTCCACAGTGGATGGAGAGGAACATGACTGGGACCCCACGTTCCCCAGGGGAGCCTCGTAGGACTGCAATGTTCTCCCAACCTGGAGCTGGTGAGTTTTGCTAAGTTTTCTCTTCCTGCTGAAATGAGCCAGAGTTGGTTGCTACAACTTGTGCCTAAGAACTTGGCACACTGGGCTGTGCCTCAAGTCTGTAGCTGTAAAATGGAGGTAAGAAAATTGCCCACGTGTAGGGTGATGGTTAAGGATGAGGATTTATGTATCAGAGAGTTCTCGATTTGAGTACTTGCTCTGCTACTGTCTAGCTGTGGCATCTTAGGCAAGTTACTTGACATTTCCAAGCCTGTTTTCCCATCTATAAAATAAGAATGATGATAATAACATCCATATCGTAAGCTTTTGTGGGGATTAAATGAGATAATCCACATAAATGAATACAGCAGGCATTGGTGGTGTTAGCCATCAGTATACATGTTTTTCTGAACTGACATGAGTCTTACAACAAAAATACCTAACACTGTACAGTGCTAGCTATTATCGAGGATGTATTTGCCCATTTCTTTTCCTGTCCATGTCAGCCTTGTGCTTGATGGGTACTCAAACTACATTTCCCAGGTTGAAGGTGGGAGGAAGGACATTTTGTGCTGGTGGAAGAACTGGAGTGAGAGTTAGCACACCTGAGTGTTAGTAGCCACCTGTCACCAGCTGTGTTTGTTTCCTCATTGTAACTTGAGAGGGCTGGATTCCTTCAGGTTTTTCCTAGCTCCAACATGTCCGTGCATGACAAGAAGAGCTACCAGGAGGTCCTTCTCCTGGACATGCACATCTCCAGGGCATGTCCTGGGATGGGGAAGCTGATAGGTGAAAGATAAAATAAAAATTTATTCAATTCTCTCTTTTTCCTGGCACCAGACCAAATGACATTTCCCCCCAAATATTTCAGTCAAAAGGACCAGGCCTTTCAAATGAGTTAAGACATAGCAAATGCTTAGACCAATTTTAGAGCAACCATATAAGTAGAAAGTATGAGACCACACACTTCCTAGATGTGTGAACTCAAACAATGTTCCAAGTTATCTGTTCCCTTTAAAAAACAGGATGTGAAATTGATTTGGAAAAAATGACCCAACCTTCATAGAATAGGCTGGATCTGTGTAATTTACTGATGATAGTAAAAAAAATAACTTGGGGAGAAAGGGAAAGATCTAGTCATCCCCAGCGTGTTGAAAGAGGGACAGTTACTTGGGATATAATGCATTACTTTACATGTTTTATCTTTAATTCTGATTAAGGTTTTCTGAATTTTAGTCCTCTAACTAAATTTATTCCTCTAGCTAAATTTTAAAGTGTTGACTAAACAAAGCATTCTGAAGAGAAAGGCCCAGCAGGGAGCATAGATTTAATAATTTATAGTAATGACTTCCTTGCAAATTACAACTTTCCTGTTCTTGTCTCTCGCACAGGTATAATGAAATGACAGCAAGAGAGTGATCATTAAGTACATTTCAAATGTTATTATACTTAACAAGAAAGTAGAGATGTCTTGAATGAGAATCTCTCTAATCTAGGTAATGAAGCTTCACAGGATTATGGAATAAAATATTTTCTATTAAAACTGGCATTGTTTGCAGAAAACATGACTATCTACCTAGATTTTTAAAAAGGATCAGGGCTGGCTGTGGTATAATCCTAGCACTCTGGGTAGCTGAGGAGAGAGAATTGCTTGAGGCCAGGTGTTTGAGACCAGCATGAGCAAGAGTAAGATCCTGTCTCTACCAAAAATAGAAAAAACGAGCCGTGCGTGGTGGAGCACACCTGTAGTCCCAGCTACTCAGGAGGCTGAGGCAGGAGAATCATTTGAGCCCTGGGGTTTGAGGTTGTAGTGAGCTGTGATAACACCACTGCACTCTACCCATGGTGACAGAGCAAGACTCTGTTTCAAAGAAAAAAAAAATAAAAATATATATATATATATTATTATTAAAAACGGATCAACAGCAAATCATTAGAATTAATCAAGGGTTTAGCAAGGTTGTCAGTGTGATTAACCTACTAAAATTAATGGCAGTTTTTTTTATGCCAGAGAATACCCAATAAGAAATTTAAAAATGAGAGCCTTCATGCCTAATGGCAAGAAAATCTATGAATTGACCAGGAATCCTGAAATCTTCTCTGAGAGAATGAAATTTTATTAAGAACATACAAGATGATCTGAAAAAGTGGAGAGATAGGCCGGGCGCGGTGGCTCACGCCTGTAATCCTAGCACTCTGGGAGGCCGAGGCAGGAGGATTGCTCGAGGTCAGGAGTTCGAAACCAGCCTGAGCAAGAGCGAGACCCCGTCTCTACTATAAATAGAAATAAATTAATTGGCCAACTAATATATATAGAAAAAATTAGCTGGGCATGGTGGCACATGCCTGTAGTCCCAGCTACTTGGGAGGCTGAGGCAGCAGGATTGCTTGAGCCCAGGAGTTTGAGGTTGCTGTGAGCTAGGCCGACGCCATGGCACTCACTCTAGCCTGGGCAACAAAGTGAGACTCTGTCTCAAAAAAAAAAAAAAGAAAGTGGAGAGACATTCCATTCTCTTGGATGGATGACTTAATAGCATAAGGATGTCAATGTTTCTAAATTAATCCAAGATTTCAATGCAATCATAATCATGATTAGAAATCAAATTTTTGAGGACCCAAACTTATATTACTATGTATATGGAAGAATAAAATACCTAAATCCATCACGGAAATAGTAGAGAGGATTTCTCACACTAGAAAATAAAGCATACCACGAAGCCATAGTATTAATAATAACATTTTTAAAAAGGTGTGATGTTGATGCGAGAACAAAGAACTAATGGCATATTACACACACACAAACACGCACACAGGAACTTAATATATGATAATGATGGCACTGCAGCCAAGAGAAATAAGACAGAATTTTTACCAGCTGACAATGGGAAACTAAGGCGAAAAATAACATTGCATTCTTATGTAGCAGCACGTACAAAGGTGACATCGGGTAGATAAAAACCGAAATATGAAAGGTAAAACTATAAAGTCAAGAAAACCTAAGATAAGAACTTTCTGACAGAGGGTTGGAGACTAACTTTCTAAATCAAATCAGCCAGAAAAAGATAGCCACAGTAGAAAAATGAGTGGAGGAGTTGAACAGGCAGTTTGCAAAGATGAAACCAAAAGAGCTAACAAACATGAAGAGATATGCAAACTCACTGGTAATTAGAGAAATGCAAAACGGAACTACAGGACATAACTTCACATCTGGCAACAATTTAAAAGATAAATCATTGCGAGTGCTGCTGAGGAAGTGGAGACAGGAACGCGCGTGCACGGCTGGCGGAGGTAGAGAGGCACAGCCCTTCTGGAAAGCAACTGGCCACCTCTCACCAACAATCGCTACCTGCACACTCTGGGGACACTGCAAAGCAACGTCATTCCTGGGCACACATGCTAAGGAAGTTTGCATACAAGTTCATAAGAAGACAAGAAAAGAGGATGGTCTTGGCAGCATTCTTTGTTGTGGTGGGGAGTAGGTCAACCTGCTGTCCACCACAGGGAAACTGGGTGCCTAAATGCAGTGGACGCATGCGCTGTGCGGCAGGCTGAGAGATGGCCCCAAAATGCCCCATCATAATCCCCAGAACATGTAAATGTTACCTCATGCAGCAAAAGGGACTCTGCAGGTGTGATAAAGTTCAGGGTCTCCAGATTGGGAGATGATCCTGCATGGTCCAGGTGGGCCCCGTGTAATCACACCAGTCCTACTAAGAGGTCCCCAGAGGAGCCAGAAGAGAAGGCAATGTGATAACGGCAGGAGAGACAGGAGCTGCAGGCTCTGGAGATGGAGGAAGGGGCCCCAGCCAAATAGTAGGAGCTGCCACTAGAAACTGAAAAAGGCAAGGAAACAGTTTCTTCTCTCAGAATTTCCAGAAGGAACCTGTCTTGCCGATACCTTGACTTTAGCTCAGTGAAACTGATTCCAGACTTCTGACCTCCAGAACTGTAAGATAATACATTTGTGTTGCTTGAAGCCATTAAATTTATGATAATTTGTTATGCTAACAATAGAAAACTGTTACACACTGAGCTTATGCAAGAGTTAGAAACAATGTGGTAAATACACACATGGCAACATAAATTAATCTTAAACATTTCAATGTTATGAGAAAAAAGTTTTTTAAAAAAGTCACATGCATGGGTTCAAAGACTCACTATTGTTAAGGTGTCATTCTGCCCAAATTGATAAATAGATTTAACACAATCTCAATCAAATTCTCAGTAGGCTTTTTTTGTAGAAAAATTGACAAGTTGATTCTAAAATGTCTATGGAAATATGAAGGAACTACAATAGCTAAAACAACTTTGAAAAAGAAAGATAAAGTTTAATAACTTGACTTCAAGACACACAGTAATCAACACGGTGTGGTATTGGCATCAACATAGACATACAGAACAATGGAACAGGATCCAGAGCCCAGATACAGTCCCCAAAGTATGATTCATAGAATAGAACAAGTTGATAAATTGTACTTCATCAAAACTCAAATTTTCTGCTCTTCAAAAAACACTGTTAAAAGAGTAGAAAAAGAAATCATAGACATAGGAGAAAATATTTGCAAATTATAGTACATATTTGATAAAGTACTTGTGTCCAGTTATAAAAATAACTCTTAAAACTTCATAATAAGAACATAAACATTCTCCCCTAGAAATAGGCAGAAGATTTTGAACAGACTCATCACCAAAGAAGATATACAGATGGCCAGCAAACACAAGAGAAGATCCTCAACCTCATTAGTCATTTGGGAAGTGGAAATCAAAAACCATAATAAAATGCCACTATGTGCCCATTAGAATGTCTAAAATGAAAAGGATTGACCATACCAAGTGTTGTATGTGAAGGAACTGGAACATTCCAAACTTCTGGTAGGAGAGCATGATGATACAACTCCTTTGGAAGAAAAATCTGGCAGTTTCTTAAAAAGTTAAACATACATCTACCATATAATCCAGACATTCCATTCCCATGCATTTATCTAAAGGAAACAAAAGCATATGTCTATTAAAAAACTTGTACATGGGTGTTCATAGCTTTATTTGTAATAGGCAGAAACTAGACATCACCCAGATGTCCATTGACGGTGTATCCATACAACGGAATACTCTTCAACCACAAAAAGAAGGGAACTATTGATACATCATGCAACATGGACGCATCTCAAAAACAATGATGCTTTGTGAAAGAAGTCAGACAAAAACAGAGCATATACCATACAATTCCATTTACATCAAATTTGAGAAAATGCAAACTAATCTATAGAAAGACAGAAAGCAGGTTGGTGTTTGCCTGGGTATGAGGGGCTGGGGAGGGTGTGATGGGGAGTAATGAGAAATGTGAGGAAACTCTTGGGGGAGATGGAGACGTTCATCCTCTTGGTGGTGGCGATGGCTTCACAGGTGTCAAAACTTATCTAAACCTGTCAGTCTAATCTATGCTAATCAGACTTCAATAAAGCTGTTACAAATAAGAGAAATTCACGAAAGTTAAAAAAGTAGAATAAGATACATAACAAAATACCATTTACATAAATGTATATATGCACACAAATAACATTTTGAAAAAATACAAGGACAGATAAACACATATATATGTAATAAACACACTAGAAAGCTGGCTTTTGGCTAGGCTGGGGGTAGGGGCTGAGGAACTAGACCTGGGGTAAAAGAAAAAAGAAAGAAACGAAACAGGAGCAAGACATTGTTGGTATAGACCAACAGTGATGAGCAAGGAGCACGATGCACTAAACCCTCCGCAGAAAAACAAATTTCTCTTTATTATATAAAAATAGTTTCCTAGGTCAAACAAGATAAATTTTGTCTCAACTTTAAAAGGGAACATTTCTGAGATTTTTATGAAACCAATATAATAATTTTGTCTCCAAAGATAGGAAAGTTTCATTTTAGTCCTTCTGGAGGTAGACTTGTGGCTTGGATGTGCCACATTCTTTGAACATTCTGTTAGCACTCCTGCCAGCAGCAAAATGCTGCAATTCAATAAGGGCATAATTACCTCAATGTTTATAAAGCTCCATCACACCCTCTGCACAGGCCCATTGCACAGATGTTTAAGTACCATCAAGCTGTGTTTTCATATGTAGGGCTAATAATTCCTAGCTGTGGTTTCCCTTTAAATAAAGCCAACAGTTACCAGAAGATATGCTTAGCAGAGAGGTTTCTCTATGTACAACATCATTTATTTTTAGTTTATTGCAGAGAAATGTGGGTGGGGGGCGGTTAGAAAATAATTAAAAGTGTGTGCTTCCTTATAACATGCTATCTCCACTAACTGAACTTCTAACCTGACATAAATACATTGCATACTGTAACCTGTTTCTCCTGATTATTAACCTTGAGCGTGGCAACCTATAAATCATCTCTGAAACAGCTGGTGCTCAGCATTGCCCCAAAGGTATATGATTACGATCGTTTTATATATATCTTGGTATGCAGACATGAAAAATTCATTGAAGAGGTTGGTATTGTAAGACTTATTGTAATGAATTTTCTCAAAAACATAGATCATGCTTAAAATAGGTGTCTGCTTATTATAATGCAGCCATTTATATCTTCTTGAATTACCTTGCCCATAGCTTAGCCATTTTCTTAAAGTCAAACATGATGGTACCTAATCAGATTTACTGCAGTCACTTTGCACTGCTTAAAAGTAGAAGTTTTCTTTCTTTCTTTTTTTTTTTTCCTTTTCATGTTAATGCCTACAGAATCCAAGGGTACAAATCTGTGAGTGCAGGGACAGCGCCTTGGGCATCAGGAGCCTGCATTCGCTTGGCAGGGACAGCATTTTTTAAGGAAATCATTTGGAAAGACATTCCCTAAAGTCCTCCCCATTTACTTGGGTTTGTTGACCATGAACACATAGAGTGGAGAAACCCCCAGAAATGTTGTGATATTCACAATCCAAGATGTTGTTGTCCTACTCCCTGCAGAGAATGATTCATCACATCAACATTTATTAAAATAAAATGTTAGCGCTGAACGGGTCCACGCAAGTGTCACTGAGACCCTCACTGTGCAAATGCAGCAGCCCCTGGGTGGTGACTTTCAATCAAGTCACATGTCTGCAAGGAGGAGATGCCACGTTTGGAGCCATGTCCCAGGTTTGTGCTTAGTAGGGGCGGTACAGAGCCAAATGCCGGACGCTGTGAACTGGCTGAATCAGCGATGCAGGGCTCTAGCATCGCCACCCCCCACTCTCATCATCAGCCTTCCGACTTTTCATCTGAGAGGGGAAGGGGCTTGCCTCGCCTCGGGGCGCACAATTTAGATTCCACCGGGCCCACTTCAGCCTGAGTCCATCTTCCCAGTGACAATATTATACCGCTTTTTACTTCACCTGGTGGTTTCTTACTTTTTCCCTTTCTCATGCGCTTGGCCAGACTTGTAAACTGTTGCTATGTGAATTCATAAAAGACACAGTTTATTGGCCTGCAAGGGCTGCCATGACAAAGCACCACAGACCGGGCGGTTGAAGCAGCAGAAATGTATTTTCTTGCAGCTGTGGCAGTCTGAGACGAAGGTGTGGGCAGGGCTGTTTCTCCGAGGCCTCTCTCCTCGGCTTGTAGACTCACTGTCTCCCTGCGCCCTAGAGAAGTCCTCCCTGGGTCTGTGTGTGTGTCCTAATGACCTCATTTTACCTTAATCACCTCTTTAAAGGCCCTGTCTGCAAACACAGTCACACTCCGCGGTGCTGGGGCTTAGGGCTTCAGCCTGCTGGCTTCGGAAGGACACGATCCAGCCCATAACACACATCATGCCTTTTTACTGGTGGAAAACCTACACATAAAAACACCCGATTAGAAACAAACAGGCCCAGTCCCTGTAGGTGTATACCTTGTCATCCTTTACCAGGTGTGAGCTGATACACCCGCCAAACCCTTCTCGCCCCGCCCTTTAAAACAGCTTTGGGGAAGAGGCAGAGGCCACGTGGCACCCTCCCCCTCCTGCAGCCCATCCCACAGTGCCCTGTGACCAACACAGCACCCAGAGGGGTCACTACCGAGGTGGCCCTGGCATTTGCGACAGAATAGCACGGCAGAGAAAACCACGTTGGGCAGGAAATAAGAAGGCAGGAATCCGGACTCCTCCAAAGGGGGGCAATTTACACACAAGACCTTTTTCCTTGTTGCTCCACTTCCTCCAGGTGAGGAGGGAAAGCTGAGGACAGCTGTCCCGGGCCCGTTTTGCTTTGGTTTGGGTTTTTCATGGAAGGGCGAGTAGGAACAGGAGTGCGGGCGAGTGTGCTGGGGCGGGCGTGGTGGCTGCGGGCACCGGCTGCCACCTGACAGGGCAGGCACACCCTGGGCGTCCAGGAAGCTGCGTTAGCTGGGCAGGGACACAGTTCAAGGCCCGGGGCCAGCTTCCAGAAGCCAGACAGGGAGACAAGGACTCACCTCTGTCTTCTAGCTTTGTGTGAGGACCGAGGGGAGGGGTCTGGAGCTAGATTAGATTGCCCTGGATTTCTATCAGCCTCTGTGCTAAGGAATGAGGGAAAAAACTCATTCCATTAAAAACAAACACACGCACGAGCACTGGACAGATACAATGGGGACAGCATTCTCAGTGGTACCGTCCTCGGCAGGGACGGGCACACAACGGTTGGCATTGTGAGCGTGCTTGCTTTGTGCCAGTGTGCCAGGAGTCCTGTGGGCATTAGCTCAGCCTCAGGGCAGGCCTGCATGGAGGGGGCAGCCACCAGCCCCACTTGGTGCAGAGAAAGGGTGCGCAGTCACCGGCCGTCACACAGTGGAGAGAAGAGGCCTCTGTACAGGAGATACCTGGGGAGGGACACTCAGGTTACCTGCGGCTTTTCTTCCTTGGGGTCTGGTCTTCATTGGTTCTCCATCTCTGAAGTGGCAGTTAAAGCCACCCCAGTCCACTCAGAGTGATTTTTCCGGCACACTTTCTGCCCACCCTCTCAAGGAGGGAGTCACAGATGCTTCCAGGACCAGAGGGAATTTAGAGACCGTTTCTCCAGAAAACTACACACACCCGTAATTATACATCCTCATTCACAGGGGCTGGGCTGCCCTTGCCCCCTCCCACAAAGCCCATCCATGGATCTGGGGTAAGGACCCTTGTTTCAAAAGGATTTTTCAAAGTGCCAGCCACCAAGCACTACTGGGTCATGAAATCTGTTTAGAGGGGAATGATTATTTATTTGTTTATTCTAATGAAATAGAACACACCAAAAAATGTTAGAGTGTATTAGAGGGAATAAGAGTGTGTTATATTCTATGAAGCTTTAGAAACAATTTCTGTCTAAATGTGGACGTGTACGAGGCCCACTGCTAGCCGTATTGCTCACTAGTGTTGAGAACTAGTGTTCTAGAAGCCTTGCCCCCACTGCCCACCCCTCCAGGCTCAAGTCTGCATTGCCCTGTTCAGCTGAGAGCTGCCCGTGTTTCAGGACAGGCACCGCCAGCCTCTCTCCTAAAAGATGGTCCTGGCAGGCCTCCACGCCCTGGCCTCCGGCTCTGCTCTGAGGCTGCCTTTGGAATTCATCAGATGATCATGACAGTTTTAAAGTTATCATTTACTAAGTACCACTTCAGTGCCAGGTGCTAAGGACTTTGCATACTCACTATTTCTAATCCTCACACAACACTACAAGGCAGGCATTATCATTATCATCATCATCGTTACTGTTGTTATTCCAAATTTACAAGTGAGGAAGGGGAGGCTCAGAGACAAACCGGCTCCTGCCCTCCAGCACTACCACCCTGTGTGGTGGGAGTTACCTGGCTGGTGTCATAAAGTGGCAGAAAGACCACATTATGTGGTTTAGCATCCCAAGACCTGCCTGCAAGATCTAACTAAGTTGCATGCTAACCTTGTGTCACTGAACCATCGAGAGTCCAAGTTCAGAAGAAAGTCGGCTTGTGCACACTGGTGGCAGAATGCCATTCTCGGGTCCTTGCTGCTGTCATTTTTAAGTCACCGTTGGTGGCACCTTAAAGAGGTGTGGCATATGATTGTGTTAATGCAGGAGAGATTGACATGTGGGTCATTTAACTGAAGATCTCAAACCTTTGTGTTTAATTTTTTGCAATAATTCAGAAGCCTAGATGGTCTGTCCTTAAAGCAAAACAAGACCAGTTTAAGCTGTCCCTCCTCTGGATGAGGTGGTCAACTGTAGGAGGCTAGAATTACAGGGCGCTGAAGACAACTGACCAAGTCACATGCCCTCTCCCAGGATCTCAGGGCTCAGTACCTTCTCTATTCAACACATCTAGCCACAACAGACCATCCACCGGCTAGGATCACTTGTACCCTAACAGCTACTTGCACAGTAAGTTCTGGTGATTTCAGAGTCTGCTTGAGGGCAGGGAGAGTCACCACGCTCTGTACCACCCATGGGAATAAATGCGGTACATCAGCATGTATTTTAATCTGCAGGCACGTGTCCATTAGCAGGGCATTGCAATCCATCCTGTCATCCATGGGCCCTTCTCCTTTATGCTTTAATGTTGTGCCATGCTACGAAACAAAGTTGTAAACTACCTTGAGTAAGCTTTCTGGTAAGTCCAGGCATACCAAAGCATGTCAGCTGGAGATGGGTTTTTGGCCATTTAGTCATTTGAGCTACAAGAACAAACAAATGATTCTCAAAGTTGCTTTTCTCCTTGTATTTTACACCCTGCTCTCCTAGTCTCTTTGTACCTTGGAAGGCCACTGTTTTGTTCATTTGACTTACTCCCAGACCACAGAAAAAAACAACATAAATACAAAAAGCTTTTGTTTCCCTGACACCATAAACAGTATTTGTGCCTTTGCAGTAACTATATCCAATAGGAAGATTTTAATGGTATTAAACAATCGATACCTGCACAGTCCTCAACAATAAGAGTTTTTTGGTTGAAATGCAAAGGAACATTTCAGCTTTAATTTTATTCCCCCTCCTGCTGCCATGTGTTCTGTGGCCATGGAATGAATTCTTTTCCCAAAGTGGATTGCACCAAGCACCTTACCATACAGTTGCCACGACTGTATTACTATTTTATCTTTCAGAACACACAGGGCCTACACCAAGTGGGGCTCTAATGAGTAGGGGGGGGGGTTGTTTATAACTTTATGTTTTGGAGAGCAAGAGGGAGAGGGAGGTTTTTAAATGGTTTTATATAAACTTCAGGGTATTCTGGGTCAGTCCAGCTGCTCCTCAGGAGCTAAGCTTGGCTGAAGGAGCAGAAATGCGGAGCTGAGAAACAGGCCAGCCTCGTAGGGGAAGAACAATGCCTGTGCGGTCGGACACAATGCCCGCCTCTCATTTTCCACCGACTCTTACAATAAGATGGAAAGGCCCATGGAGCTGCCTTGCAGGGGCCCCTGAGCCTAGAGAAGAACATTAGCTCTGTAGCTACAGATATGCAAATTGCCACGAGCGCCACAGGAGCCCAGGAAAGCCCTGTGGGTGGACAACTCGTTCTGCTGGGGCTATTTCCATCCTTGCAGGAACCACAGGTTCCAGACTGGGTCACCTCGACTTCCAGAAGCTGGGGCTGCCTTTGGGGCCATTCAGATACAAAGTAGCTACGGAAAAAAGGGCAATATTCACTATCCAGAAATCCTAGAGAGTGTGTTTCGATAATGTGCGACAATATTTATACTGTCAGTTGCAAACATAGGTCGTATCATAGAATCGGCATGGATATAAAGCACTCTTGTTATTGCTAAAATGCATTAAAAAAAACCATGAACATTTTTCTGGCATCCTTCACTAGTCACTTTTGTCTTGCAGCATGAGATTCTGGAACCTTGATTTGTTACCACTATTTGTTTTTAAAAGAGCTTGTAGCCCAACCAAGAGCGAAATCCTGCCTCTATAAAAAATAGAAAAATTAGCTGGGTGTGGTGGTGCAGCCTTTACTCCCAGCTGCTCAGGAGGCTGAGGGAAGGGGATCACTTGAATCCAGGAGTTTGAGGTTGCTGTGAGCTGTGATGATGCCACTGCATGCTAGTTGGGGTGATACAGTGAGATTTTGTCTCAGAAAAAAAAAAAAGAAAAAGAAAAAAAGAATTTGTAGCTTGCTCTATTTTAGGTTTTTTGTTTTGTTTTGTTTTTTGAGACAGAATCTCACTCTTGTTGCCTGGGTAGAGTGCCATGGCTGGTGGCATCAGCCTAGCTCACAGCAACCTCAAACTCCTGGGCTCAAGCAATCCTCCTGCCTCAGCCTCCCGAGAAGGTGGGACTACAGGCATGCGCCACCATGCCCGGCTAATTTTTCTCTATATATTTTTAGTTGGCCAATTAATTTCTTTCTATTTATAGTAGAGACGGGTCTCGATCTTGCTCAGGCTGGTTTCAAACTCCTGACCTTGAGCGATCTATCTGATCGCCTCGGCTTCCCAGAGTGCTAGGATTACAGGCATGAGCCACGTCTATTTTAGGTTTTGTTTTTTTGTTTAAGATCATAGACCTGAATTAACGTTACTGGCAGATTTGTACTTGCGACCGATGGTCCACAGCTCGCTGCTGCTTCCATTGGGGAAGTCTGACTTGCAGTGCCAGCCACCACACCTGTCTCACCACTCAGTCTTGGGGAAACACCCGCCTCCCCAGGTAAAAGGTGGCAGCAACACTGGCCTAACTCACTGAGTGTGGTTTGGATTAACTCACAGGTGCTTATTAACAAACAAAAATACTGAATTCTGAAACACGGGGTTTCCTGACTCCTAAGGAAACATGGTGAAACATGTCGGATGAGTTTTCTATTCTAAACTGTCACGTGTATTCCCCAAAACTATTAAGTTTTCAGCCTTCTTAGGTTTCAGCCATCCAGCCTACATCCAAGTGCAGGTCTCGTGAACTGAGGCTGACAATTATGAGGTGGTTTTGAGTTGTAGAGCCACCGCAGTACCTGGCTCCTGTCACAGAAAAGAATCAGGTTTCTCTCATTTGTAATTTTGAAATCGAGCTTTCAGGTGATCCAAATGCAGAGGTGGGGAGGGGACATTGGAGGAGGTTACCTATAGCATCAAGTGATTTCTAAACAATATTTTGATGTAGTCTTCTATTTATTATACATTAGAAATATGCTATGCTGTCCTTTAGCTACAACTCAAAATCTACGACGACAGACTTATCTGGGAGCCCAGTGAAGCCCTGGTCAGAAAGGCAGACTGAGAGAGCAGCGTACTGTGGGAAGGCCCCATACACAGAAATAACATGCCTGTAAACGTCTGGATGTGGAATCCTGCCATCTTCGTTCAAGAGAATTTCAATGTCCGTAGGAGCTAAACAAATTGTAAGTAGTTCTGAAGATAGATGTAAAAATATTTGAAATTTTGTCACTGCCCTATTCTTCAATTTAAATTACATGGTAAACATTTGATTAAGAAGATCCAAATTAAAATCCAACTCCACATTGGCAGATCCAAAGTAAGACTTAGAGACCAAAAGAGCCATTAGGATCATGGGTCTATGTTGCACCATATAAAATGACTTCCGTAGTCCAAAATGCTTTGAAAATGACCATCCTAACCGTTTTCAGAAAACCCCAAATTGATGACTCCCCAATAAAATAATTCAATAAAATGCTTCCATTAGACAAAATACTCCAGAAGCTAATTTATTCATCTATTTTGCCAAATGTAGTTTACTGTGTCTATAAAACTGTGGTAAATTTTACCTGTGCTTAATACATAAAGTTGCTCATTAGAGAGCCACGTGGAGTGAATAAATCTATTCTAACTTTTAAGTGCTTGTTAGTAGAAGTCATTTACATTGTTTTGCTTCCTAATTTAAATTTATTGATGGCTCTTCAAGACACAAGAGATGTTCACTGCACACACATCGCTTCAACAATGCTCATACATTCTCACCTCCTCCTCCTATCAAATAATTTCTAAAAACTCTTCCCAAAGCTAAAAAGCAAATTTTTTATCAGTACACAAAAGAAAAATTTCCGTTCCCAGTACCTTCTTCATATATCACTAATCTTATTTAAAAAAAAAAAAGAATGGTGAACATTCTTTATCTGGTTTTACTTTTGGGCATATTTCAGTTGTAGTTCTGAAGAGTTAATTCAAATTATTCACTGAAGAGTTCACTTAAATGGGAAGCTCTACCTTTTTAAAATACACCCCAAATCCATCCACTGCTTTCCTTCTTCATTACCACCCACTACACCTTGACCTGCTATATAGCAGTCTCCCAGCTGGAATTCCTGACTCCCCTTTACAAGTTTTTTTTTTTTTTTTGTATTACAGCTATAATGATCTTTTAAAAACATGAATATTATCTTCCAAGGACTTTCTATAGAACTTATAGATAAATACAAACCCTCAACCAGGACCATCCGGGACCTACATAATCTAGGCCCTGCCTCGAAAGGCCAGAAAGGCCCCCACCCCTCCTAGTCTCAAGCTCATTTCCAACTGAAGGTCTCTGCATTTGCTGTTCATTTTGCCTACATTCTCCAACCAGAGCTGTCCCCTCCAGAGAGCTCTGTCCTGACCACCCTATCACCTTATTTAACAGTCTTCCTGGCTGTGCAAATATCTTATTTGTGATCTATCATCCATCTCTTCCCACTAGATTGTAAACTCCACTACAGCAGCGGGCGAAGTTCATCTTTTGAAAGACTGAATTTCTTTAAAAAAGAAAAACAGAAAAAACTTGTGGGGCAAAATAAATCCAAATTTAAATGAGGTAACTGGGACTCAGGTTTCTTTAGCTGGAGCTCGTATTGTTCCAGGCTCTAAGTCGGCAGGCTTTTTCTCTTAATGCCCAAACTCAAACTTAAGATCCGTTAAGAAGGGGTGAGGGGGAAAAATGTAAAAATATAGAAACACCAAACACTTCAAATCATCCCTGTGTAATAATTTTCTTTCAAAGTTCTAAGAGTGTCGTATTTCAGGAGAGCTTATATACACTCTGAAGCCAGCCTGGGTTCAAATCCTGCTCCTGTACTTACTGCTGGCCAGATACGCAAGGCCCTGCCTCAGCCTCCCCAGGGAGGGGAGGGACGGCACTTCCTCAGGAGAAGGGCCGACGGGGCAGCTACGCCAGGAAGAGTGCTGAGCACCTCGGCGCTTTGTCCACACCAATCAGCAACATCCTGAATTGAAAATATTTGTTACTTAGGTACATTCAAGATTACCATGAATTCCATTGGAAGAAAACGTACATTTTCCAATAGGAAAATCTGAATGACTTTAAAGCCATGTTAACAGATGAACCCTGGATAACGCAAATGGCAGCCGCTGACTGTAGTTAGCCTTTGAAAACCATCATTGCCCTCAGCGTCTTATTCTAACAGGGGCAGAGTCCCGTTGCATTCTCCCTTTACAGAGGCTCATAAGAAAACTTCTGATACTATAAAGAACTTTAGCAAAAGACCCTTATATGACTCATTTTATTAAACAAAGTCTCCCTAACTAAACTCTTTTAGTTATTTTAGGTCTAAAAAGTCTTTCAGTAATTTCAATATTCAAATTCCCTGTACTTTGTGTAGATCTAGTCTTCCCTTCCATGTTTGAAAAATTCCATTTCAGAAGACACTCTCTTAAAGACACCTTCCTCCAATGCACACCGCCCATTAACTTTCAGGAGGCAACAGCAGCGTTGATGAGTGAGAGCAATCATTGGCTCTCTAAGGTGGAGGTTTCAAGCCGTTCCTTTTCCAGACTCATAATGGGTATGTTTCACCGTGGGATACGAATTAACGAAATCTCATTGTCTGGAAGGAACTGTGACTGTCTGTCTTGCAGCACGCTGGGTGGGGGCGGGTGGGGGGGACCATGTGCGTGGCCATCCTGGGGGAGAGGGGGGAGGCAACACACACAGAACCACCTGGTCCGCATCTCTTCCTCCTCCTCAACAGGATGGAAATATGGCTTTGCGTTTGTTCAGGTGACATAAAACAGTGAAAGCAGTAGATCTCAAATTATATTTTACTTCAAATATCAAAGGTCATAAAGAGGTCCACAGATCAGTAACCCTTGAGGCTGTGTGTGCATACGTGTGCGCGTGCGTGCTTAAGTGGGTCTGTTTTAATTCCACATGGGTTTTTCCACACACCGGTTTCTGGCATCCAGCGCTGGGCTGCAGGACACCAGAGTGCCTTTGTGTCCCTTGCTGACACCACGGCATTGTGTTTTTCTACCCATTAACCAAGGATAAATGACCTAGATATCGTGCCTATTAAAGCCTCATTTTTCTTTTGCCCTTTTGTTCTTCAGGGCACCACGTTGTCACGCGCGGCACACATTTCTAAGTATTCTCGGTCTCAGATGCCCTTTTGAGGGAGTAATAGGAGGGTTTTGTGTGCGTTTCTGTTGAGATATCTGGAGTGGAATTATGTGAAGGTAATTCAAGGTTTTTCTTCCTGCCTGGTCTTGAAGACAGTTTAGCCTATTGCTAAAAGCTAATCTTGTGTAAGGGGATATATCAAGAAATTGTACAGAAGCCAGAGTGCTGTATCTGCATCTATTGCGAACACAAAAAGTAGAGTGAACCACCAGTTTCCCTACACACTACATTCTATAATTACATTTCTGCATCATGGGTCACTTTTATTAAAAGCATCATTACTACAGTTGGCAGCAATTTACATTTTATCTTACATGATAGCAGTTTTCAAAGAAAAAAAATAAAAGGACATCACAACAAAGAAAAACAATACATTTACAAAGTCATGTCTGTAAACTTCAAGGCTAGTTTAGAGCTGAGGTAATGCTGTTTTAGCTTTGTGGCTAAAGTAACAAAGTCCTTTAATTTAAAAAAAGGTACCTGATTCTCTCTTCTCTCACTCTTTATTTATTCATCTATTTATTTTGTTTATACCAGTGCATTACAAGACCACGAGACAATGGAGCTGTAGTTCTGTCTGGCAAGAACCCTCCCGGTAGGTTAATTTTCCAAAGGGTCCCTTCATCACATTCAACAGCTGCCTTATTATTGCTGCGCCTCCGGACAGAGACGTCCACACTAGCGTGGAGATTGTCAGAGTGTATGGTGTGTGTATGCGCAAGTGTGGGAACCCCCATACAGTCAAAAAGGGAAACGAATGAGCAAGTATGATATGTATGGTAAATTTCATCTTGACCTTCACAGCAAAAAAATTAAAAATTAAAATTAAAAAATTAAATATATAACTTCATACTTCCTTTGAGCAGCACTTCCTTCCATTAGTGCCACTCCGTTACAAATTGCTCTTTATTATAATACCAATGGTACCAAAAGAAAAAAAGAAAAGCAGAGCATTATGTAAGTTTCCTTAAAAAGACATGATCACCTCTCAAATTTCATCTCTCCTAGGGATAATAAATAATGCACTGCACAATACTTAATGACCAAGATACCTTTTGACACACCTGTATAACATGACTTGGACTTTTTTTTCTTTTTTTTTTTTTGCTACACTATGTTACAGAACAGCTTATAAAACTAGGTATGAACATTAACTGTGAGTGTAAACAGTAGGACTACCACTTGTCAAAAGTTTTAAACACTTGAACTGGAACTGGTACTGGTTATTCATCATTTTCATTGTTTTCTATTTCATCCCCCCCATCAAGCGAGTCTAGCTCTTCACCCTGTGCTATTTCGTCTTCTAAAAGGGAGGACTCTGCAGTCTTGTCCAGGCTCTCCTCGGCATCGCTGCCTTCCAGGGTCTCTCCGTCTTTAAAGGGGCCACCCTCGGCCTTGTCAGCAGCCTTTTCTTCACCGGAGCCCACGGCATTCTGAAGTCCTGCCAATGCTGGGAACCCCGGCAGCGTCAACCCCCCCAGCCCTGGAGGTAGAAACATGGATGGGTAGAAGAGGCCCGGGGCCACGGTGGACAGGAGGAAAGGGTTGAAGGTGAGCGGGTTCGAGGGCAGTCCGGCCGGGGCAGTAGCAGCACCAACAGATCCATTTGCAGAGTCAGCAGCCGAAACAGCATCTGTGCTTTTCTCAGAGTCTTTGTTCTCGTCTTCATTCTCGTTTCCTTTCTCCTCTACTTTTGAAGTGCTGTCTTCCGGGTCTCCTTGACTAGAAGCAGTAGTGGTGTTTCCAGCAGCAGCCGACAGAGGGTTATTCAGCAGCCCGCCCAGGCCGAACACGTTGGGCAGGCCCGCCATGCCTGGCAGCATCAGGGGCAGCACAGCGGCGGGGTTCTTAGCGTCGCCCCCGGCGGCGGCAGCTGTTGCCAGTCCTGGAGGGAAGCCCATGAGGCCTGCCAGCTGGAGAGACTGGAGATTCTGGAGATTCTGAAGGCTCGTCAGGTCCATTCCAGCGAACAGGCTGTTCACCAACAGAGGGTTGATCCCCGAGGTGGAGGCGACCGCAGCGGCAGCCGCGGCTGCCCTGGCGATTTCGCTCTTGGGCCTCCGTCCTCGTCTGCTCGCCCCTTCTCCCCGCACCACGGGGCCCGTGAGAAGACGGTCAAACATGGACTCGGGAACAAAGCCCTGGAGGAAAGGGGAGGCGAACAGTGGCTGTAAAGGCTGCTGAAGAAAACGGAGTTTCAGTGTGGGCCTTTGTGAGAACTGAAAACTGACGCTCTAGGTGGAAGCATGGAGGAAGTTATTTCCAGTCTAAAAACCTCAACAATAAACTATGAAAGCAAAAGTTCTGTTTTTATTATGTTAGCTTCCTGAATTATGCTGAATTGCAGGAAAATGGCTAAGGGCTCCTCTATCAGTGAGGTAAATGTCAAGTTAGCCGCATCCACAGCTAGCTCAGGAAATAATACATCGGCAAGTGCACGATGTATAACTATATCAAATCTGCACATTGTACACCTTGAATATATACGATGTGTCAATTAAAAAAGATTTCATATGGGAGAAAAATTATAAAAGAATATAATAACAAAAAATATGCAGTTATATACATTAAATACAGATGTTTTATACATTCTATAATGTGTTAGTTTGCAAATTTCAAATATATGGAAAAGTTGAAAATATGAAAAATTTAATGAACTAAAATTATATTTAGCACCTACCCTAGAAAAATGAGAACTTCTGTTCATACCAAAACCTGTACATAATTGTTTACAGCAGCTCTATTTGTAATTTCGAAAATCTGAAAACAACCCAGATGTCCTTCAATGTGTGATGGGTAAACACGCAACGGCACATCCACTCGGCAATGGAAACCGCTGATACAACTACTTGGATGAATTGCAATATGATGAGAGAAAGTTACATACTTTATGCTTCTGTTATGACATTCTCAAAAAGCAAAACTCTAGGGGTGGAAAACAGGCTGATGGTAGTCAGGGACTAGGGCTTGGGGGGGAAGGTCAGCACGAAGGAATTGGGGAGTTGAGGGAACTCTACTCTGATTATGGTGGCAGTTTACGAAACCACGTGTATTAAAATTAATAGAACTGTGCACCAAAAGAAAAGTTGATTTTACTGTGTAATTAAAACGAACAAAAAAGAATTGGCATATCATTAACTCATTTTTTAAAAAAAACTAATAAAAATATTTTAGGCAGAATTATATTATTTATTTTAAAATCGGAAATAGGCTGGCACAATGGCTCATGCCTGTAATCCTAGTACTTTGGGAGGCTGAGGCAGAGGATCACTTGAGGCCAGGAGTTTGAGAGCAGCCTGAGCAACACAGCGAGACCCTGTCCCTACAAAAATTAGCCAGGCATAATGGTGTGGACCTGTAGTCCTAGCTACCTGGGAGACTGAGGCGGGAAATCAGTTGAGCCCAGGAGTTTAAGTTTGCAGTGAGCTGTGATGATACCACTGCACCCTGCTCTGTTGCCCAGGCAACAGAGCAAGGCCCTGTCTTAAAAAAAAAAAAAGATACATATACAAAAATATACATATCAGAAATCAAAAAAAAATATATATATATATCAGTTAATCTTAATGATCTCAACCACCATAAATTCTATTCCACACATGGACACCTAAATAGGCTTACTAGGGGGGCTCCCCCCTGGAGTAAGTCTACCTCCAAAGACTATGAATATACATTTCTACAAAATCTTTTTAAATTGGAGCTGACAAATTAGTTCACTTTGGATTAATGATGTATTGGTGTAAGAAATGATGATGTATTAATGATGTATGAAAATGATATATTATGTCAATTCTCTAATGCTAAGAATAAGTTACTACCGAATAATTAATGGCCAAAAGAAAAATTTTAGAAACTCAGAAAAACAGTTTTATATAGTTACATTTCTTGATAGAAATGCAGCTTATACTTACAGACTGCTTAACTATATCAGTCCAGTCTGGAGCAACTGCAAATTCAGGATTTTCTTCCAGCCACCTGGGTAGATCCTTCATCGGAGGTGCCATAGCTCCACCCATCTGGGTAGAGGCATTTGACAAGTGATTAAAAAAAACACACAGTCTTCCCTTCCCCTCCCCTCATTTCCCTCTCCCCATCTATACACACAGAAAATTCTGAAAGAAATAAGATTCTTTTTACTTATAAAAGATGGCAGGATAAAACACTTCTTTCTGGGGTAATAAATCACAGAGAGATCAATTCCTTTTCCCAACATTTACCTTCTTCCCATTTCGTTTATTGACAACAGGCACCCTTTCTTCTCCTGTCAAAGTGTTTATATCCAATTTATTAGGGTTTCGACATCTATGTCGTTTCTGTTTCGGTTTCTGAAATGAGGAAAACAGCACATCTGCATTCTTCTGCAAAAGAAAAAATGTATTTAGTAAAACTGTATTTAGTACCTACTCTTTCCTAAATAAATGCCAGAGAGAACTGTCAGGTCATTTTCAATTTGTTATGGAAGTTTCAAGAATCATTTTAATTGTTAGAAACCATACTTTTCTTTGACAGAACCTCCCTCCCCCTTTGTACCCCTGTCCATTAAGGAACAAAATAATCACATAAGCTGAGAATTTTCCTTTCCCTTTTATCTATCAAAAACCTCACTTAACATTTTTCCTCAAATGTTGAAGTCATGGTATTTTTAAGGGAAATTTTCTGTAGTACCTTTACTAATTTCTAGTCAGTGGCTTGAATGAACACAGAGACGACATCCCGTTTGACGACATAAAATTGTCTGTGATGAGAACCAACAAAGGGATGAAAGGATCTTAAGGGGGTAGGTGGTGGGGGGCACATTCTGAGTGGCAAGAACACTAGGCCGGACTTGACAAAATAAAATGTAAAACCCTACATTTATGTTTTTAAAAAATCAACCACATAAATATAGGAAGTAAAAGATTTGCATTGCCAGCTAGCAAACGGTTTGTGTGGCAAACCATCTGGAGACATGAATTGTCTAATGTTTAAGATAGGGCACAAGTTGCTTAAAAAGTAACTAATAAAATCTTGGGCTGCATTAACTGGTCACATCTATGGAAGTAATGGCTACACTGGGCTGGCTGGGCCTTGTCTGGCAACATCTAAGAGTGCCACCCAATACTGAGACCACCTGGAAACTATGCTGTGCAAAGAATAATTGAAGAATCACATCTGTTTGGTGGGAGAAGGGACAAATAAGGCAACGTGTAACAGACACCTTCAAATAACTGCAAGGCTGCCTTCAGTAGGACAGACCTGAAGCGAGGTTTCTCTAATTTAGAAGACCCAACAGCAAAAAACCAGGAAACCTTGAGACCAGGAGACAATTAAGCAAAAGACAGAGGGACCAGCTGTCAGGGATTTCTACACTGTGTAGGAATGAAGAGGACTGGCCTAGCAAGACTCCTCCCAACTCTGAATACTTACTGGTACATAACTTGGCATATCAACAGTGTAAGTAGGATGCAGCTTCAGCCATTCAAATAAATCTTTATTTTTAGGAGCATCTTCCCCCACCAGCCTAGTTCCATCTTCGAGATTTATAACAGGGATCCGCATGTCTGGGTCCAGCTGTCCAGGAGAAGGAATGTTTCTTGTCGGCGGGGTCTCTATATCTTCTTCAAAAGCTTTGGTCACCTCAGCATCCTCCTGCAGAAAGTTGACAATGGTCTGAATTCTTACATCAAGAGAGAGATTCCAACAATGTCCTATTCCAAGAAAGTGCTATCCTAGCATACTGGATCCTTGATCAAAAAGGGAAAATAGTCTAAACAATGTCAGTTCGGGGACAGCTATTAAACTAGAAGAGCAAACTTTTACATCATTCTTTATACTGCAGAATTAGTAATTAAGTAGAAAATTCACAGTCCATCAAGGCTCCATGCTTTGAAATCCCCACCAAGCCACTAGGACTACAACACAGGTGGTGCAGTGTGAGCTGGATATGCACGAAAGGTCGCCTCATGATCTCTCTTGAGGATCCCTGAATAACATCACTGAAGATAATCTGTACCAAAGGAATGTTCCAAAAGCCCATTTATAAGTAACTTATTGGGACTCTGTACACAATATAATTTTGTTGGTAGTGTGACATTTTGTGTTAGGTATGTGTGGTAACACCAGAAAGAACCACCCAAACTCAAGTCTGGTCTATGCCTTCATCCCAGTGCTGGCCCACACACTCTGTTGTTTCAATCCCAGACACCCATTTCTCCATCCCCCCGGTTGCACCAGGGCCCAGGCCTTCGTCACTTCCCACTGGGTTACTGTAATCTTCCTCAGTGGCCTTCTTGACTCTAGCCCCACCCTCTTCAATTCAACCTTCACGCTGCCATGCTGGAGTGAGTTTTCTAAAACACAGCTCTTTCCAGTTCAAACAGTTATGTCACATCGCTCCTTTATTTAAACTAGTCCGGTAATCGGGTCCCTATTACTCTCAGGATGAAATCCAAGTTCTTTAAAGCAAGGACATCAAGGCCCCCATGACTTGCAGCTTGCCTCATTCTCCATGCTCCCCTCTGCTCAACAAACTCCCTAGCCAGTGACTTCTAGTTCACCAACCCGAGAGGCTTTTTTTGCCTTGGTCCTACACATGCTCCCCACCCACCCTTTTCACATGATCAACTCCTACATGAACTTCAAAACTTTATGGAAGTATGGCCATCTCTGGGGAACTTCCTCATCTGCTTCTCCCCATATCCCCCCCCTCCACTCCCTGTCTTCCTTTGGGCTCACAAAGTACCCCAGGTACGCCTCAGTCACGGCCACATGGCACAACTATGATACATTATTATTTATCTGTCACCCCACCCTGAACACTGACTGAGTTCTCCAGTGCAAGCACCTGTCAGTCCTTTATTCTTTGAATCTCGGTGCCTGGCACAGGGAACAGGGCCAGTTTCCACGATGCTGACGAACATACCCTCACTTTTCATGGCAGCATAAAAATGTCCCCAGTTAGAGTGCTTATGTAATACAAGATTTTAGGGCCTGTCCTGTTCCATGCAGGTAACACTCATACCTTTCACACCGCTCCACTACCCAGCTTATTTACAGGTCAGTCAGCGTCTTCCTTGTAATTCATGCACATGCACATGACCCTCCACAGCACCAAATGGCGAATCCCCAAATTTCAAACTTTGACAATTAAAAAAGAAAAGGCTTAAAAATACATTTTCTAATATCTATTATGAGTTCTCCCAGGCCTGGGCTTTTAGAAAAACAAAAGTATCAATAAATTCTCAACAGCTTAAAATAGTGAAATGAGTAAAGTCTCATTTCAGACTCAAGTCTATTGTAGGACGTATACTTGCAACAGGAAAACAGCATCAGGGTCGCACTATTAATTCCTAACACCTGGTCTGCAGACGTATGTCATGATCCAAATATTAAACATGACAGTAAATAAAAAGAAGTGTCAGCTGTAGAAATTCCCCAATTTGTTAAAGTTTATGAAGAAAGGATTTTTCAGTCAACAAAATCTATCTGAGGTAGGACGGTTTTAAGCAGGAAGGCCAATCACTGGCAGTACAACTGACTGAGGGCCACACCCCTGGAAGTGGCATCTGAGCTTACAGAACACACATAAGTTCACAGCTTGTCCACTAAAAAGCATATTTCTTCAGGATTCTAAAAATAGTCATATGATCAACAATAAATATGACCATTATCAGGACTGATGCATTGATAATCAACTTTGGAAATTTACTCTTAACCACCTGGACACTTCTGCTTTAACCAGACCCCACCAGAGGGCAAATTTCAGTGAATGTTATTTTGTCATTTCCGAACTTTAACTCAAATCAATAAAGCTTAAGTCATTAAGCTTTCCCTGGGTTTAAGAAACAGAAAATGGCTGGGCGCGGTGGCTCACGCCTGTAATCCTAGCTCTCTGGGAGGCCGAGGTGGGCGGATCGTTTGAGCTCAGGAGTTCGAGACCAGCCTGAGCAAGAGCGAGACCCCATCTCTACTATAAAATAGAAAGAAATTAATTGGCCAACTAATATATATAGAAAAAATTAGCCGGGCATGGTGGCACATGCCTGTAGTCCCAGCTACTTGGGAGGCTGAGGCAGCAGGATTGCTTGAGCCCAGGAGTTTGAGGTTGCTGTGAGCTAGACTGACGCCACGGCACTCACTCTAGCCTGGGCAATAAAGTGAGACTCTGTCTCAAAAAAAAAAAAAAAAAAAAATGAAACAGAAAATGGACAAATAAGAGGGATGGAATAAGGAAAAACATGTTGAAACAAACAACTGTCTTCCCTCAATCTTGAATTTTAGTATTTCCCAAACTGTGCCCTGCTGCCCACAGGGGGCCCACGGTAGCCCAGTGCCAGGGAGCTTCCTGCAGTGCTGGCTCCTCACAGCACAGACAAGAGGCTCCAGGGCCAGGGGTCAGGATATCTAGTGCTAATGAACCCTTTAAAAACAGAGCACTTGTACTTATGTTCTTTGGGGTAAAGTCCTTGCCATTGGTGAGTCAGGCACCACATTTTTGGGTAGTGTGATTAAAGCAGATTGGGAAAGAGAATCATTTTTATTATACTGCATTCATTTCCTTTGAATTGAAGAGGAAAAAGTAAAAATCCATTAGCACATCCACTAGGATGAATTTCATTCAAATCTAAACTAGCAAAGATGGAGCTCAGATTTTTAAAACATCTGGTTATGGAGGCAGAATTTGTGGTCAACTAGCTTCGCATATGAACACAAATCTTAGGTCTGATACTAAACATTCGTACTAATCTAATAAACACAGGTCCCCAAAACATACCACTAATTTTAAGAGCAGAAGCTTTTTCCACCTCAAGAATTCAGAGATAACAATTCTAGGCTCAAAAGAATATGTGTTTGCTTTTGGCTATTCTTCCAAGGGTAACTGATACAGCAGAATTTGGGAAGAATAAATCCTCAAGCTACACTTGGTTCAGGCCGAGTGATCTTTATCAGGGATCAACACAATTTTCCAGCTCACAACTATGACTGTGTTTATTGTAATGCTACTTCTTTGGTGGAAGAAGCCAGCTTCCATACCACATTGCCGAGAGGAACATGGCCCAGAGCGGAGAGCAGCATGGGGTCCCTGGCTGTCAACACAGGCAGTGGAAGTGAGTCCCAAACTTACTGCACTCAATGACGTCTGTTTGTGGCTCATGAAAAGCAGATCAAGGCCCTCCACGTTTTTCCTCCTTCCCCGCCTCCTCTTCATGGGAGGCTCTCCATCCACTAGGGAGCCGTTAAGCAGATGCCTCGTGGGTGTGCGCGAAAGGCCTGCTTGGAGCAGTTCCATTTGAGTCTTAAAGGCATCAGACACTGGGGTTGAGACATTAGGCAAGATAAACTTTGAAGTAAGAGATGAAAAATTTGAGGTAGAACTTGTTGCCTCCCTTGAGGCCTTTGATAAGTCTACAACTTTTTCTTGTCCATTTTCTGAGACCACCTGAGACTCTCGAAGCTGCGCAACCATCTCCATGAGATTTCGCCTCTTGGCAGCTCTTTCAGCCTCAATTTCAATTTTCCTCCTCCTCCTCCTCCGCTGGCGAGGGACAGAGAGGTTGAGGGCATCTTCCTATTGAAAAATTCCAACAAAACAGAGTCACAATGAGCCAAAACTGTACCTGCAATATGGGCTGTCTTTTAGAAATAAGGAACAAGAGGCTTAAGGAAGGAAACATTCTTGACTGGCGCATGGAGCTCAGCAAACAGCAGCCGTCTCGTCTCTAACGGGACCAGTGAAGCACGAGCCCCTGAACCAAGGCAAGACTGAGAGCGCTTCCTGCCAAGCTGCAAGATCGAGTCGCTCTAACCTACCTTTGACAACTGCGGAGAAGTCGTGGCGTCCTCACTCCCACTAATGCTGGCTTGGCCGACCATGGAGAGCTCAGCAAAGCTCCTCTTCTGCAAGGGGCTGTCCACGGTGGTGGGGGTGTAACCAGGGATGAGGCCCTGGAAATCAAACATCTGGCGCCTATTTACTGGCCATTTGCCTTTCAACACTGCTTCACAGATGTTGTCTAATCGGTTTATCATTACTCTATCCTGGAGGGAGAGGAAAAGTCACAAGAAATTGTAACAAAAACCTGGTTAAAACTGCTAGATAAATATGTCCATCAAGATGCAAAGGAGCATAAAATGCCTAAAAGTCAACTGAAAGGCAAAGAGTAAAAGAACACAAGGTAAAACGCCAAACAAGAAAGTAAATAAACAAAATTCCCCATATCGGCATTGCTCTAGCAGAAGGTTGTAGGTGGCTCCAATACAGAAAACTTACTATTTTTCAATTATGGAACAATGAACTACGTAAAACAGAAAAACGTGTTAAATAACCACGGCCCTCAAAATATGTTCATATTTAAAAAGTAACTCTTGTTCAAGCTCCACAGAGAGCTGTTGTGAACGTCAGTGGGCGACAATGGAAACCCTGGCCCTTCAGATCCACAGGCTGGACTGCAGTGCGTCCCAGGAAGAGGGACATCATTAGCGTCACTATTAATAAAGTTCAGCATTATGAAATGGGCACCAACCTAGGAACACCTAATGAATGTCAATTTGCATTCCCCACCTATTATCACTTCAAATTTCACTGAAGCGTGCACATTAAAAAATTCTAATTACAGCTTTAGACTGAGTTTCCATAGATTAAAAGTGCCTGCTACCATAACCTTTGACTGATCTGGGAAACTCCTTCCTATATAGTCAGTAAGAGAGATCAGCACAATGGGGGAACTAAAGGGATATACACATAGAAAAAGACGTCTTTGGTAGTGCATTCTTCAGTTAAAACTTTTGCCTTGTTTCTTGAACAGGACTAATACTGTGAAAGACCAGCCTGGAGATGAGTCAACTGAAACCGTGTTTTTTGTGTTGTTTGTTTTGAACCAGACAGCTCTGTTTTCGTGATTAGGATGATTATTTCCCCACCCTGAAAAACAGACCCAAATTACATAGGGATTTATTATAAAATTATGCTATTTAGCCAATAAAAGTAATTTCCATTCTGCTTTTGGTTACAGATAACTACATTTGGAATTATCTCGTAATGTATTAGAGCAAATGGGTCAATAGCCCACCCTCTCCTGAGTTAAGAAGACGGTAGATTTCCAAATATGTGAAGTTGTCATAAATCTGAAAGCTTTGCTTCAAGTAAAAATATTTAAAACAACAGTTTTAAAATCCAAACATTTTATTTTGCCAGAGGATGAATCCACTCAAATGACAATTTACTGGACAACCTGAGTGACTAAACAAAATAGCCATAAGAAGCCAAAGACTCATCCATATAAACAGTTCTATTTCTTATTATTTTTCTTTCATGTCATGTTTCATAACCTATTACAGATGTATTCTACAAATTTTTTTCTTTGGGCTTTCTAGATCATTCTTTAAAAACATAAGAAAAATCTACAATCTTCATATACTGTGTCAAAGTTTATCTTAAAATTATTTGAAAAATCAAGCTAGAAAGATTTCCTCCACCCTACTCCAACAAAACAAAATAACAAAACAGTAACAAAAATCTGCCAACCTTAGGCCAAAATGAGAAGGCAAACGTTCTCTCCTGGAGGAGCTGAGCTACTGAAGGATCTGCATCCTCCATGTAGAATCCATCTCGGGTTTCGTCCCTAGCAGTGCTCATAGAAGCATTGCTTTCTTCATCAAAATTCTTCCCTCTAGAGATAGCTCCTGCTGAGAAATGAGTTAATGTACATTACTCACAACCGGAATATCTCTGAAACCAAAGTTTAGAAAGGACACAGTTAAAAATTTGAATACTAATCAGCTCCATCTTATTGAGTACCTACTACCATGTAGCTAGAATAGTACTGGGCATCTTACGGATCTGTCATCTAAAGCTTGCAACAGCTCTTTAACACACCTGGTGTTATTTCCGTTTTATACATGAAGAAGTAGAAGCTTAGGTTACACCATGAGCCATCTAGCACTGTGTGAGTAAGTCTTACAGGAGCCTAAAAAGCCAACCAAGTCTCTGACCCAAGAGCCTATATTCTTCCACCTGGGAAAAAGGGCTAATGTTCTGGCTAAAGCAGAAAGTTTCAGCTACAGCAGGACAGTACAATGTGATGCTTTATTTTTACTTCGTGCCAGCTACAGCAACCTGTGACTTAGAAAGAAAACTGGTTATTTTCAGATTCTATTCCTCCTTTTAGTTATAAATTAAAACAAAATAAAGCACCATTTGTTTTAAATAATTAATAACATTTACTCAATGAATCACCGTCTTCCCTCGCATTTATTCGTCCCAAATTAAAATCACATGGAATTCTTACTGCACTGCAACTATAAAAACTAACTTCCATCCTTAAACCAGAAATTGTTAATGTGTGTGTACAACTCTTCTTAGAGTTTATTTACACTGTTTGATATAGCATGTTTGCATGCTGTAAGGTGCCAGGGCAAAACACACACCTAAGTATAACCTGAAACCATCTCTGCAAAGAAGGAAATGTACTCCAATTACTCTAAAGAAAGAGAAAAGCACTTGAAAACAATGCATCTCACAGTAAGCAGCTGTGAATCAGGGTAGAGGCCCAATGGCTAGGCCTTACCTTCGGGCTGGGAAGACTCTTCTGACTTATCATCATCCTCCAGCTTTTCTTCCTCATCCTCTTCGGAACCTTTCTCTGAGATAGACTTGGACCCAGGGTCTGCACTGACCTCCACACCTTTCAGTTCGTTTTTTACGGAGCTGGCCTCGGCCTCACCCTCCTGCTTGCTCTCCGGCTCCCCACGGTCTAGCTCCTCTTCCTCTTCCTTGACCTCAGATTTCTCCTTGGCAGTCGAGTTTTCAGACTCCTCGGCTTTGCCTTCGGCTTGTTCCACCACCTTTTCATCTGGCACGTGAGTGGATGGGAGGACTGGAGGAGCCTGGCCAAACCCGACTGCCAGTGGGTTCAAGGAAGATATACTACCTGCTCCTCTATTCTGAGCAAAGTTCTTATGTGCATCCAGGAAGGACAACTCGGGGTCGTTGAGGATGTGGTAGTCTGTCCGGCTGACCCCATGTTTAGCAGCACCAACCAGCAAGTCTCGGTCATGCCTCCCGCACTCCCACCACTCCGGCAGGTCCAAGCTTGGCTGGCAGAGCTTCAGCCTCTCTCCCAGCTGCGGGTGATGAAGCACCTGCTCGCGGATCTTCCGCAGCAGCTCTATGCGGTACAGGGTCCTGGAGGCTCGCTCCTCTGTGATCGGCTCGATCATGGAGGACAGGTCGGGCGGTTCTGTAGCACAAAAGCACTTGTGTTTGTTTGGGAAAAACTCATACACTTTAAAATGTGCACTTTCAGGCTGGGCGCGGTGGCTCACGCCCGTAATCCTAGCACTCTGGGAGGCAGAGGCGGGTGGATTGCTTGAGGTCAGGAGTTCAAAACCAGCCTGAGCAAGAGCGAGATCCTGTCTCTACTATAAATGGAAAGAAATTAATTGGCCAACTAATACATATATAAAAAATGAGTCGGGCATGGTGGCACATGCCTGTAGTCCCAGCTACTTGGGAAGCTGAGGCAGAAGGATCGCTTGAGCCCAGGAGTTTGAGGTTGCTGTGAGCTAGGCTGACGCCATGGCACTCACTCTAGCCTGGGCAACAAAGTGAGACTCTGTCTCCAAAAAAAAAAATTAAATGTGCACTTTCTTATTTTTCACCGTATTGGCCTTTTAGTAGAGAACTTTGTCACTAAATGTACCTACCGTCATCTGGCTTGGTGGGCATTCGACACACTCGCCTACACATGGCCACAAAACAACTGAAGTATTTCTCCAAACTCTCATCGGACTTTTTATCAAGTCTGGCAAAAGCTCGAAATTGGTTCCAGTCAAACTGCTGTTTCATGGGGTCAAAAATAACCCCAAAAGTGGATACCACACGGTAGAAATCAGCCTCTTCTCTTCTCGTCCACCTGTTAGAAAGATGATAATAGCTTGCATCATACTCGAGGAAAAAGGCCGAACGTTTATGTGGTTTTTCCTCTTCCCTCTAGACCTTACACATGGTACTTATTTTGGGGTTGGGGAGACAGATTGCTCTGATGTAGTGAGGCTTTCTTTGGTGGTCACTATTTGTGATGTGATTCCAGTCTCTCAGGGCCTAGAAGGGCAGAGAAGAGGGGAATGCACCAAGAGTTGAGTGAAACCCTCAAGAAACTCACTTTTGCCGTTTCTCAGATATAATAGCTTCCCTTTCTGCTTCTAGTGCTCTCACTTCCTCCCGAGGCCGCCGTCTGCGCCGGTCAGTCTTCATTAGGGCCTCTTGCCTCATCTGTTGCCTTTTATAGCTGCGCTGATAGGCAGTAATGAGCCGGCGCAGACGTGTAGTCAGGGTTGAAGTGTTAGGCCAGTAAAGTTGGCCTAACTCAGCATTACTCTCACTCTGCTTGCCTGGGGAAGTGGAAAGACATTTTTGAAATGTGTACCTGCAATCTTGCGATACACAGGATTTTCCAACACAACAGGATGACTCATTAACATTCAAATGACAGTGTGGGAAAGGGCAGTTCAGTGCCCTCATTTTAAAAATGTAAATAAAGGAATAATATTAGTTTGGAACTTAAAAACTATTCCTTTTTGACTCCTTAGAGGGGGGAAAAACAGGTTTATTTATCAGTCCTACATAAAGAAACATACTTTATATAGCATGAACTACATTATAACGCTCTCCTGTAATGTATGTAAAATAATCATCTTGAACATAAAAAAATTGCATAATTGCTGCCTAATGATTTTACCTTAGGCAAAAGGTCAATATCCTAAATAAGCTGGCAATATTTCAGATATATACTTAGCAAAAGCCCCACTCCTAAGAGCTATGTTTTAAAGAAGATTGAATTTTTTTTTACTAATTAGTATAAAATATAAATAGATCAATTAACTCAGTCTAAAAAATAGCTCTTCTATCAAAGAAATTCAATGTAATGAAAACACAACCATAAACAAGAATTACAATTATTCACAACAGAGCCAGGTCAGTGTAGAAGAACTAATGTTTTAAGACACCACGACGGCGGAGCGGCGGAGGTCCCCACCACGTGAACCACGACCGCCCAGCACACGTCTGCTCTGCTCCAGCCTTCCCGGGGCCTCACCTGTGGTATGCATTTCCATGGATTCTTCCTTATCCTCTGGAGGAGAATTTGCAAATTCCTTGAAAGCAAAGCAAGCAGCAGAATTATTTTAATTTGGGTTTCATTTTGCTTTATCTTTTAGAGAAAAGGCCATTATCTATAAAGCTTAACAAGTCTTACATGGGCATATAATATTTTAATGACACTATAAAAGCCAATATACTCAAGTTCTTACATCTATTTCATCTTTGAATGGTGTTCTGGTTGGTTTATATTCTGGGTCTTCATCTTCTCTATCAAATTCTCCCCTGTATAAAACAACAACAATGTTTGTTTAAATCAAGGGGGGCAGTGGGGAAGAGTAACGATTGGCCCAATGCTTCTTTTAATTCTGGGCTTGGTATTAAAAGTGACTCTATCAGTATTTAAAACCTGTAGCCACGCAGGGGTGGTGGAAGGGGTCGGGAGAACGACAGTTGAAACGACGAATTTCAGATTATCTAGATAACATATCTTGTTTAAACAGTCGTTATGACATACAAATAAAATATACTAGTAAACATCAACTAAGTTCAAACCAGATGTGATACTGTGTGTAGTGCAGGGTAAGAACTGAATCTGCCAGTAGATGTGATACTGACATAAAGTTTATTCAAATTTTAAAATGTCCTTCTTACCCGTCTCCACCATCTGCTAGCA
Organism: Mirza zaza; assembly: GCA_008750895.1. Taxonomy (NCBI): domain Eukaryota; kingdom Metazoa; phylum Chordata; class Mammalia; order Primates; family Cheirogaleidae; genus Mirza; species Mirza zaza. Next base: position 49,670 of record VSMD01048996.1, read on the forward strand.
TGTCTGTTCCTCTTTGCTCGGCAGCGATGGCCTTGGCATCGGGCATACCAACTCGTTCCAGGAAGCACAGTGCCGGGTCAGCTCGCATAGAATTGTACTTCTCGTAGCCTGGACAGAGGACACATGGAGAAACAAAGAAAGGCCCCGTCACTATCAAAAATCACAGCACCACCACAACACAACAAGTCTGTTTCTCAGTCAAGATGATCGTCTATGCTGAATTTAAATGGATCTTGTTTTAGTGGAGCGTTCTGTGGAATGCTCCTTCTAGGGTATTAGGGACCGAGTTATACGACAGGGATATTATCAGAATTACCATAAATGCTATCAGAAAAACAGGTTCAGAATAACTGCAAGATGCCTGGGAGGATTTCTGACCCTATTTTTCCCAAGATCTAATTTTGCTTAACATTTAAAAGGCTCCGTAATGTTCCTTTATGTCCTCTGCAGGGGGACTTTGGATCCACCCCCACCCTCCTCGTGAATAGCTTCAGTCCTGCAGGAACTCGCAAGGCTGGCTGAGAAAACCCCATATAAGTAAGGCCAGCGAACCTGTCTTATTAGGTTTAGGATGATGCATGTCAGTAAAATGACACTGTTCCCTCTATGGTTTTCAAACTGCAATTTGCTTTTTGACTGCCCAAGTTGACTAGATGGAAAATGGCAGATCCCAACAGTGCACTGCGGGAAAATGATTTTGAGGCTGAGCTCACAAAACGTGGCTGCAGTACACAGGCAGAACAGCACAATTCAATTAGGATGTGTACTACAACACACCGCTCCTAACTGCTGTAGAGCCGCAAGCCAAACTGTAATCATGAAAGGTTTTATAAGCCATCATTCTCCCCTTTAGTCAGGCTGGGCTGCTGAGAATACCTCTGCGACCTCCAGAGAATTGGGATTATAATCAGGAATCGCTCACTGTATATATCATGCCAGTTCTGTATCCCCAGCCTTTCAAAGTTAACAAGGCTGCATCCCACTCAGGGGAGCCGCAAGTTCTCAGCACTGACATTTGTGAAATATTGCTTGGAACAAAGCCCAGGAGGCACTTGCACAGATTAATAGCAGAGGTTAAGCCCACCGTCCACTTTGACACTGGTTGGCAGAGTTAGCAAGGGAAACCGTGCTGGAAGCAAAGTTTAGGGAGAGCTATAGTAAAACTTGGCTATTATTAAAACAAATATGGTTTGGGTTTTATTTACAGCCAAGAAAGAAATGTTTTCTTCTCAAATACTCAACAAACATTCAAAAACAGCATCTGATATTTACAGTTCATATTAGATTTTTAGTACAGAAAAATGGTAGACGCCAAGAGTCCTTTGGAACTGTCCTCATTAATATTATGACTTTGGAAAAGAGTATGCAAAGAGTTCTAAATAAAGACCAAGCCATATAGTCAAGATGTATTCAAACAGAAATGTCACTTACCATGTTTGAACACTCCAATTAAGAGGGATTTATCTGCTTCCTTATCCCACCAATCTGTAGGAACTTCCGCATGGAAGGGTTCAGGGATCCACACATCAGCTTCACTAGAAAGACAATATTTACAAGAAATACTAGTATTGAAAAAGAATTCCAAGTAAGGAATACAATACACACACTCACATGCCCTCTCTTCCACAGTAAACACCTGAGTGTGGTGGGGGGAATCAACAAAGGTTAAAAGAAAGGGCACAAGTCAGTCGCCCTCTGCCATGGCCAGAAATGAACTTTATCACATGGGATCCCGTTTTAAAGGGCATCTCAGAATACCAGTAATTTAGTTCACATCTTTTTATAGCACAAACATAAATACAAACAGCCTTTTCCTGATTCTCATTACATCCCCAAGCTCAAAGGACAAACACTGCATTCAAGATACGAAAAAGGAGATGAGCTACTAATGGTTTATGAGGGTTTTGAAACACAATCCATGATGTTTTCCGACTCCTCAGATTATCTCACCAAGGTAAAGAACAAATGTGCGCTCACACTAACCTTGAGTCAGCACCCTCTAAGATCTTATCTGCCTGGTCTCCTATCACTTCTTGTCTCAGGTAGTACAGCATGCGGACACGCAGCAGGACCCTGGAGAGGAAGACAGAGGGGGGAAAAAGTTCTTAACTTCAAGACTGTTTGCCAACAGTGGCTTTTGGCAGCTGCTGCTGTTCATCCATCATCCTGCCAAGGCTGATTAGCCATGCTGTATGGTAGGCTTGAAGCGTGACAGATGGTGGCACATAATCACCTCTGTGTGGTGCTTTCTGCTGGCTTCCAACAGGCCTGCCTGGCAACCGCTCACACTGCACAGAGAGGGCCCAAGCTCAGCCCAGCCCAGGCGCACTTCATTTAGTTCTACCTAGTGCAGCTTGTGAAGTTTAGACACGTACCCTACCATTGCCTCTGAAGTATTGGAGCAAGTTTGTAAACAACTGAGCAGATGGCTTTCAGTAACTGTTCTGCTTCATTATCTCATAAAATTTCCTCAGCTGCTGCCTTAATACCATTTTTGGAAGCACATCAGAAGTTGTAGGAATAAACGAGATATAAAATCTGGTTTTACTACCTTACAATAAACCCTCAATATGGAATGTCAGGTTTTTCAGATTATACAACTTTGCTTCCGAGAAAGGAAGATGGCGACGGTGTGGGGGTGGAGGTGGGTCCCTGCTCTTCTCCCTTAAGAAACATTATATATTTTATTCCTTCTAGTTTATATTACTTAGGAACCTAAGTTGTAGCTTAAAAAATAATAATAAAACATCAAGAAATTAAGATGTGTCCAATTCATTGACGTTCTTGTCATTTTTAAGAAACACATTTTTAAAAACCCTTGGAATTCTAGGAACCAGATTGTTAACCCTGCTTGGATTTCCTCAATGGCTAAAACATAATTCTCTCAGGAAAGTCCACCTGGAAGGGCCTATGTCTACTCTGAATGTAGCAACCCCTGCCAGACGGCCTCTGGTGTGCATTTGGGACTGACACGTGAGGACTACCTTCTTGGTCATGAGCATTCAACTCAGTAATAATCCCATCATGCACTTGCATAACACTTCACAGCCAGCGTATTACATTTACTCATCCTAGCCCATCTGATCCTCACAACAGCCCTGTGATGAAGGGGGCAAGTTAAATCTTCCATTTTACAAGACTGAATGCTGATGGTAACAGAAGGTAAGTGCCTTACCCAAGGCCACAAAGTTACCCTGCACAGGGACAATCAGAACTAGGTCTTCTGGCCCCATATCACACTGTCTCTCAGGGCATGGCAACTGTCATCTAAAACTTTAAAATGACACCTAGGGGTAGCTTCACCAAACAGACTACTTTCAATCATACATCAACAGACACTCCCTGACATGCCTTCCTCCTCACCGCAAGTCTACTCATGGCCACCATGGGCTCTGCACGGGCTTTAAGTGAGAGGTTGTAAAGATCTGAATAGACTCCAAGGTAGGCAATATTTTGGATAATTCATTTCTATTTTTTTTTTTTTAAAGATTTCTTTCTCATGTTAACTCATGAGAAACTCTGTGCCATGCTGAAATGCAAAGAAGAGGAGACAGTCTGGGTCTCCATGGCAAGCAGAAGAATTTGAAGGCCACCACCTACTTACAGAGGCTGCTTGGAAAGGGTAGGTCCAAAGAAAACACCCTCTGCCTTTGGCTGGATTCTTTATTATTCACGGCAAAACTTGATAGAGTGGCAGGAGGCCTAATGGTTTCTCTCCCTTTTGGTAAAAGTCAGAGATTTCTGCTTTAGGAGGAACTTCATTATGTGGAGCTTTTATGAACTATATGTGAATGTCACCTTTCTTCTAGAGGGAAAAATTCAAGCCAATGCAACTGACAAGCCAAGTGCCTGTGTGGAATACACGATGCTGGCTAACCACTGGGAGGATAAAAAGTTGAGCAGGACATGGCCTCTGATCCCAAAGAGTTCACACTCTGTAAGTTAGACAGACACAACTGCTGGCCACACATGGCATTAGACTGTCCTGTCTCCTTTGTCTCCTTTAACCTGAGAGAGTCTCCCTGTCTTTGTCCCTCATGACCTCGAAACTTGTGGCAGAAGGAGCCAGTTACTTTCTAGGACGTCCTTCAATGTGGGTCTCATTTTGCATCTTAACAAGCATCAACACTTCCTCACTTTAGATCCTGGTGAGTCTCAGGACATGATCTACTAGGAAAGGACACCTGGAGCACTTGATTTGCCTCAGAGATGAGCTGTAAGGCACCGACAGTCTTCTTCTGAGACTGGGTGGAAGGATATGAAGAATACCAGTTACTTCTCACACACTAATAGAGAAGGGTACCCTGTGGACAGCCTGTCACCGACATCGGAGCAGGAAACTAAAGCCAATCACCATGTCTCATCGGCATCCAGGACAGGGGCCATTCCTCCCCCGCTAACCTGCTTCACTGTCTGAACCCAGAACCCAGAAGGCTTTGACCCAAAGTTGCCATAAACCACATGGACACAGGAGTTTCTAACAGCTGGTAAGTGGGGTAGGGTTGTAGGGAGAACAATTATGCCACAGCAGTAACAGCCAGTTTCTGGGACACCAAAATGGCTTGAGGTAATAGATTTGAAGACTCCTGGAGCCTCTCAGCAACCCTGAGGAAGAGGCAGACTTCCAAGGTGAGGTGGGCAGGGGAACATGATGGTTGAAAGTTCAAACCTGGCTCTCCCCCTTAACTGGCTGAGGGACCTGAAGTAAGTTACTCAACTTGAGTTTCAGTTTCCTTTGCACTGAAATGGGCTAAAACAGCCTTACTCATTGTAGCCAACTCAGACTACATGGATACAGATAGTCCATACAAAGTGTCTGGCATGCTGCCAGCATTATAGGCTCAGACTTTTGTTGCTCCTGCTTTTAAAAAGAGAAATACATATTTATTCATATCCTGCTTCATCCAATTGAGATCTTGCTGCTGAGCTCTGACTGACTCACAAGAAAAGTGAGCCCTAAAGAGGTTGAGTAACTTGCCCTAGGTCACACAAAGCTAGGAAGTGGTAGAGCTATGCAGTAGCATTGTTGTCTACACCACTGACACTCAAAAATGCATACTGAGAATAAGGAAACAATCAACATATGCAGAAGCTACCTCACTATGTAGACAGTTAACAGAGCTCCAAGCAATGAAATAAATTTAGACTTAACCTTCTTCAATGATCTACAATCAGTTACTAGAAACAGAAGTAAGGAATATGATTCTAAGCTCATAAGTAGGAAAAATGGACCCATCAACTGAAATATTATTAGGCAAAAAATAATACATAAATTCTACAGTTCTTCCAACTGAAAGCACTCAGCTGAAGTCGGGATCATATAAAGCCAACCATATTCTCTAACACATATTAGTGAAAAATTGGTCATCTACAACGCTCATAGCAGTATTATACGCAATGGCCAAAGGTGGAAATAACCTAAGTGTCGATCAACAGACGAACGGACAAACAAAACATGACATATACACATAATACAATACTATTCAGCCATTAAAAGGAACAGAACTCTGATACATGCTACACCACAAATGAACCCTGAGAACATTATGCTATGTGAAATGAGCCAGCTACAGAGGGATGAATAATGTACGATTCTACTTATGAGATACCTTGGATAGACAAACTTGTAGAAAGTAGAATAGTGTTACCAGGGGCCAGGTGGGCAGGGATAGAACTGGCAAATTACTGTTTAATAGGTACAGAGTTTATACTGGGGATATGGAAAAGTTTTGGGCTCAGATAGTGATGAGACAACAGCATTGTGAGTCTAATTAATGCCAATAAATTGTTCACTCACAAATGGTTAAAATGATAAATATCAAGCATATCAATATGCTATCTTTTACCACATTAAAAAATAATCAGTCACCTAAAGGTATGCTCTCCTGTGACTCCGCATAATTTCTCAAGAAAAATGGGAAGGCTGTACAAGTAACTACACAGTAACTACACAGTTTAATAGTCTTAATAATATCTGCAGGAAACTGGTTCCAGGACCCCCACCCTCTTGGACACCAAAATTTGCAGATGCTCAAATTCCTTAGTTGGCCTTCTGTACCAGAGGTTCTGCAACTACAGATACAGAGAGCGGACTGTACATTTTTTTTAAGGAACAAAAAGGGAACCAATTCATCCCCTAATCCATCCCAACTCCACATCTATCCCCTAAAAACGTACTTGTTACAGTGATGCTTCAGGTGCTTCTTGTAGCTGTCCTCCTGGAACAGTGTGTCTGGGTTGCAGCTGGCCAGCCAGTCGGCATCCTGCACCACCGGCTGTGTGCTCTGGGCTTTCACCTTCTTTCCCTTCCTTCCCCTCGGCACTGGGGCTGACAAACCTAGAATCACCATCATCATCATAACAGAAGCCTTTTATACTCCAAATTATAAATGTAGATATCAGCAGTGTGTCACAAAGGTTTCTGGTGGCTCTCTGTGACCCCATAGTGCAAAGAGCATGAAGCAGACCTACCGGAATGATTGACCAAGGCTCGGGTCTGGCCATCCGCTGTGGGAGTGATCAGATCCCAGATGAAGCTTTTGATATTTTCATCCCCTTTGTAATGATTAAGACAGTAGACTAGGATGGTTCTGCAGATGGTTTCTACATCTTGCTCGGTGAGCTGACGTTTGTAGCGTCCATGGGAAAGAATGTCTGTCCACCGCCCCCAACTACAAAAAACAAATATTCAGCCTGCAGATGGTGCCTTTGAATTTAGATTTGGGGCTTTATTTTAATAGTCAGGTGACTATTAAAGTACCAGTGTTGGGAAATCCTGGGTCAAAACTTGCAATATTTTACATCAGGTGATACGAAAGCAATCCAGGGTGCAAGAGTTAAAAACAGTCACTTATAGGGTGGGCTGTAAGTTCACTGCTCCTAAGTGCAAGAGGTGAACTGACACTGAAATAACAACCACATGGTGGACACTGGCTTTCCCAGGCAGATGCAGACTGTGGCAGCAATTCTCAGGACAGGAATGCAATCTGAGGGCCCAGAAACTGTATACTTTCTCTCTGTTATGGCTAGTATGTTCCGATGAAACATACCAACCATCTGAGATGAAAGGTGACTCAAGGTATGTATGACTATCCTAAAAATCAAGGACGTAATGCTGAGGAGTACGGTTGCATCAGACCACCTCTAAGGCATGCCATGATAACTGGTAAAAGACTCTGAAGAGCTTTGAGGCTTCTTTTGAAATAGGAATTGATAACCCCAAGTACAAAAACACTCAGAGGAAAGATATTCAGCCAACACTCAGGTCCTCATGTGAAATGGGTGGGAGAGAAGACTATGGACAGAACTAAACAGACAACATGCCGTTGAAGCTGACTGCCTGTTTCATGTTATAATCTGAAGGTAAACAGCGTCGCACTGTTTCACCTGGGAGTTGCAGGGTGAGACCATACCACAAATAGGCATGGGAGCAGGAGGAGGCAGATGCTGTCTGAGCCATATCTTCTCCCAGGTGAGAGCAGACTGAGCCACCAGGGCAGTGCTCATGATACCGGCGGCCTCTCCACTGATGACCGAGAGCTGTGCCATGAGGAGGATGAGCCTTGGCTGCACAGAACAGCACATGTCCTCTCTCAGGCCCTGCCTCTCACCCTGGCCTGGTCTCTTGCCATTCCCTGGTCCTCTCTGGCTCCTATGAACTTCCTTCGGTTCCTCCAAGCACAAGGCAAGCTCTCGCCTCTAGGCCTCTGGACACACTGCTCTCTCTGCAGGGAACTCTCTTCTCTTCCCTACCCACCCCCAACACTCCCTATTACCCTGGCCGATTCACAATATCCATCAAGTCACAGGCTGACATATCACCTTCTGTGGAATTCCCTCTTATACTTCCTAGCCCCAGAAGTAGGGAGGTAACAATTGAGCTGTCTTAAAGATGAGGTGACTTCCTTCTATCCTCTACAGCAGAGTTCCTCCCTGTCATAGCACCATCACACTTCACACCATTTCTGCTTGTTCACATGCCTACCTTAAGCTATGCCTGTCTTGCTCATAGCCGTACCCCTAATGTCTGAGAGCGTCCTAGCACAGTGCCCAGCACAAAGAAGGTGTTCAATACATAGTGAGCACCTGTGGGAGGAGGGAAGGGCTTGACTGAAATACAACATGCCCTAAGCATACTGCTTAGCTTCAGGAGTTATTAATACGTCCCATTCCTAAAGCTACCAAGAAAACTCTCAACTCTAATTCATTAGGTTGAAACATGGTAGCAGGTACCAGTAGCAAAGGACTTAGGTGGGGAGAATCTCTGCCCCACGTATGAACAGACAGGAGAGGATGTCGAGCTTTCGCAGATAATTAATAGCACTAACAGAGCTGCTGAGATATAGGATGGGTTTCTGTTGAAGTTACTTATTCCACAAACAAGCAATTATTCAGTGCTCACTGTGGGTCTGCTCGCACTGCACTATGCACTAAGGATACAAAGAAAGAGCCCTGTCCTCCAGGAGCTGCTAACTGGGAAACCAGCAGGCAACTCAAAAACCATACACAACGTGCCGAGTGTGGTGAGAAGTGCGAGCCAGACTCTGGTACAGAGTGCAAGCTCATGCCTGCATCGGACGCCCACAGAAAGGAGAAGGGAGGCAGGCCAAGTTCGTGTGCTGGGACCTGCGTGGGGGAGGGGGTGTCACTCTAGGTAGTAGGAAGAGCTTGTGCAAAGACAGAGATGAGACGGAGCATGGCACACTGAAGGAGGTGAAGCTGTTTGTCCTAACGGATGCTTGGACTGCCCATGGGAAAGAACCAACAAGACAACAAGGGCCTAAAAGAGCTCTGGATGCCACATCAACATATGCCTGTGTCTACTCTGAAACTAATGGCAATCTATTGGAAAAAAATCATCAGACACCATCAGATCTATAGAAAGATTGCTTTGGTGGCAGGTTTTTTTTGTTTGTTTGTTTAATTTTAATGAGCGTTGCCTGTCTCCCATTAAATCTGCTACAGAAGTCTTACTTACTAATTCAGATATTAACTCAGCGCTCTGCTATTTGAAGTACCGTGTGGGGTACCACAGTTATTCAGAGATGAATTAGATATGGACCCTGACTTTCAGAAACCTGTGGTCCAGCAGGAGGAACACAACACATTCACAAAGTTACAATGACCATTCGTGTTTCAGATGAGTTGGAAGGAAGTTTAACAAGTGAGATTATTGACTTTGACCATTTTTTTAACAGAAAATTATTAAGAGATTACTACAGTCAAAAGTTTTACGCAAAAGGTAAAGTGGGAAAAAATTTTGTAATTTTGAGACTTTCTTCTGAGTTATTAATAATCAACATGTAAATCTGTATCTGACATAATTCCTTAAGGTACAAACAAGCACCTTAACTTTAGGTGACTTCTCCAAATCCAGAAGAATCTGACCAACTGGGAACACCTTAACCAAATGACTCCAATGCCCATAGAATTACTGCCAAGGCATTCATCTGACTGTGCAAAGGGAAATTACACAAATATAATTTTTCTGTACCAGCTAGGAATTCTACCTACTGTTAAAATTTTAAAATTCCATTTTTCATAGTGAGTCTGACTTACCCATAGACAAGCAGATTCTTCTCAACCCTGAAACACTCGCTCCTTGCATAGCCCTGTGACTTATCCTGGAGGCGCCGTGGCTTTGCACAAGGCTTTTCTTCGGAATCGCTTTCCAAGTCTGAGAACTCCATCAGCTCATCTTCCTTCACTGCACTGTAAAGCCTGGTCTGCTTTCTCACTCTTGGAGTGTCAATAACCAGGTTGTTCTAACAAAAGAGCAGATACAGTTAAAACTTCTGGAAAAGGGACCCTTGGGTTAGACCAGAAAGGTGTTTGAATGGGAAGTCTCACTTACCCTCCCATTTAAGGCATCAATATCCAATTCAGCCTTTTTAGCCCACTTTTGCCAGAAATTTGGATCATCCAAGGAAATATCTGTCCTATTTCCAGATGCAACAAAACTGGCCTAAAGGAGAAAAAAATATGCATTACTTTGAGATGCTTTCCTCAGAGGCGGTATACAAACCCATTTTTTTGTTTATTCATTCATTCAAATATGTGTGTGTTCCTCCACTTGTGCCATATCTATGGTAGCTGAGACCAGAATGAAAGGCTGTCCCTCAGGCAGCTCACTGTCCAGGGTGGAGACAGACCAGGAAACAAAGGATTACACCGCAGCATGATAAATGACAGGTGACAAAGGTACGGAGTACAGGTGTCAGCGATACATGGAGGAGGGGCCCCTACTCCACTCCAGGCAGGGAACTGAGAAGAAAGGTTCTTCCAGAAGATAATGCCTGGACCATATTTTAAAACACTCATACACCAGGAAAGGATGTGGAAATGTTCTCAGCGAAGAACATACAAAGGCACAGAGGCGAGAAAAGGGATAAGAATATGCAGGGAAGAACAGCCACAGGCCAAGCTGGTGAGGGAAGGAGAACCAGGTTGAGGGCCTTGTATGAGATGTTAACAGAGTCTGAACTCTACCCTGAGGGAGCCATGAGCTATTTGGAAATAGAAATCACCTCAGGATGGGAATGATCACATCCAGAGTCACGCAGAGTTAAAGGAGGCATACCAGTGTCTTGGAGCATGCAGGGTAGAACAGGCCACTGTAATAGTTTAGGGAAGAAATAATAAAATGGAGATAAACAGTTAAAATGGAGAAAAGGAGATGGTCTAGAAAGATATTCTTTAAAAGGTAAAATTAATGGAGTTAGAATATGGGTACACATGAAGCATGAAAGAGGAGGAGGAAGCCAAGAAAAACCTCAACATCCAACTCTGGCATCTGAACGGTGTTACTCAGGTGGACAAAGGTGTGTGCGCGTGCGTGTGCACACGTGTGTTGTACATGTTGGGGGGCAGAGGGACGGGTGATGGTTTGGTTTTGCACATACTGAATTTACAGTGCCTGTGAGCATTGAGGGGAAAAAACCTAAAAAGAGGCTGAAAGATGTGAGGGAGAAGAGGGAGAAGGTATTGAGTCACAGACCCCCGGGGAGAAAAGCCTTTCCAGACTGGAGCAGCCAGGACAACAGGACATCCACATGCAAAAGGAGGAGGTGGACCCTCACCTCACGCCACACACAAAAATCAACTCAAACAAGATCATAAACCTAAATGTAAGAGTGAAAACTAAAAGAAAAAACGTAAGAGTAAATCTTTGGGGGTGTGGGTTAGACAATGCACCAAAGGCACAAGCAATAAAAGAAAAAAACTGGTAAACTAGACTTCATTACAATTATACAACATTAAGAAGATTAGGAGAAAATACCTGCAATGATATTATCTGATATAGAACTTTTATCCAGAATATATAAGGAACTCTTAAAACTCAGTAATAAAAAGACAAATAATTTTAAAAAATGAACAAAAGATTTGAATGGGCATTTTTCTGAAATGATATACATCTAGCCAACAAGCACATGAAAAGATGCTCAACATCATCAAGGAAATACAAAAAACCAGAGTGGGACACCAATTCATAACCACTAGGACGGCTAACCAAAAAGTCAGATAATAAAAAGTGTTGGCGAGGATATGGAGAAAATGAAACTCTAATACACTGTTGGTGGGAAGGGAAGATGGCCCAGTCACTTTAAAAAACAGTCTAGCAGTTCCTCTAAGGGCTAAACATGGAGTTAACATACCATCTATATAGAAATTCCACTCCTGGCATATACTCAAGAGAAATGAAAATATACATTCACACAAAAACTCATATACAAATGTTCACAACAACATTATTCATAATAGCCAAAAAGCAGAAACCAACCAAATTTCATTATCAACTAATGAATGGATAAACAATCCAAATTTCCAATATCAACTGGTCAACGTGGTAAACTCGTATAATGGAATATTGTTTGACAACAAAAAGGAAAGCAAATTGCTGATATGTGCTACAACATTGATGAACCTCAAAAACATTATACTAAGTGGATGAAGTCAGACATAAAAGATTAAATATTGCACGATTCCATTTATATGAATTGTCTGGAGTAAATCTATAGAGAAAGAAAATAGGTCAGTGGTTTTCAAGGATTCCAGTTCCAGTGGGGACTAATCACTACTGAGCACTGGGATCTTTTGGGGTGATGGAAATGTTCTCAACTGTGGTTGATATGGCCATACCCCCCTGAATGTGTCTGATCTCACCAGATTGTGCTGATGGTTGCACATAATATGGTAAAAGCATTGAACTACACAGGTGAGTACACACACCTTAAAACAGGTGAATTTCATGGTACATAAATTAGATTTCAATAAAGCTGTTAAAAATAAAAGTATAAAGTAGGTGCTGGTGTGGATGGCTGGAATAAAATGCAAGTGAAGCCTCAAAAGGGACTCTCGGGTAGAATGGTTGGGTACCCAGTGGCGACCTTGGCCAGAATTTTGATAGAGGCAGAGAAAGTGTACAAGCTAGAAGCTGAAAGATAAGTAGAAAGAAAGGCAGTAGAAATAGCTGGAGTAGACTATGCTTGTGTGGACTTTAGCTATGAAAAGAAGAGTTATGTCTGGAATTGTAGATACAGGGTTAAACAAATGAGAGATTTTTTTAAAGACAGATGACTCGATCAACCATTCTCACAAGCTGTTTTAGGAATTAGTGTCTGGGGAAAGAAGGAAGATGATGATGGAGCAGGACCTCAGAAGAAGTGGAGAGGATAAAGCCAAGAACAGCAGTGAAGGATTAGCTTCAGGAGCCAAGAAGCAGATAGCAGGACAATAAGGTGAAGACAACTACTGGTGCCAGATACACACAACAGAACCCAAAATATAAAGTATTTCTTTGTGTGCCAGGGGTTCTACAGGGAGTAATTCATGTGTTAATTCCCATGTAAAGCACACATTATGTATACATCCTGTGAACTTTATCATGCCTCAATAGAAAACCTGGCCTCTTCCCACCTTAGCAAATGTGGAACCTTTCCCTTCAGACTCAATCGTAATAGTGTGGGTTCGACGAAGGAGAATCTGATCAATATCTTCTTCACAGAATTTGGACCCTTCATCTTCTTCATCCATGAGTGCACCATAGGCCCCTTTTCGTAGAAGATCCTCAATTTCTTTCTTGGAAAGCTGTTGTACCTGTTTTAGAGAAATATTTAAAATATTGAAAATAAGGCCGGGCTCAGTGGCTCACGCCTGTAATCCTAGCACTCTGGGAGGCCAAGGCAGGTGGACTGCTCGACGTCAGGAGTTTGAAACCAGCCTGAGCAAGAGCGAGACCCTGTCTCTACTATAAATAGAAAGAAATTAATTGCCCAACTAATATATATAGAAAAAAAATTAGCGGGGCATGGTGGCACATGCCTGTAGTCCCAGCTACTCGGGAGGCTGAGGCAGTAGGATCGCTTGAGCCCAGGAGTTTGAGGTTGCTGTGAGCTAGGCTGACGCCATGGCACTCACTCTAGCCTGGGAAACAAAGCAAGATTCTGCCTCAAAAATAAATAAATAAATAAAATACTGAAAATAATTTAGAATTATAATGTTCGTAGACTAAACAAAAGCCTCATTTTTTTCAAAGACACTAAACCTGAATTTTAGCAAAGGAAAGTGTGACAAAATATGTTTAAAATACTTAGGTTGAAAACTAATCAGATACTGAATAATTTCTTACTATTAGCTAAAGGAAGGAGCCAAAATAAACAAATGGTTTCAGCAAACAAATGGTTTACCCCATTGGTAGCATTTTCTCTTCCACTCATAGACTGCAGCACAGCTTTATCCAAACCGAGCTTCAAACTAGCCTTGTCGAACATTTCCCTTTCATAGGAATTTCTCGTAATCAGTCTGTAGATTTTCACAGATTTGCTCTGTCCTATTCTATGACATCTAGCCTGAGCCTAGAAGAAAAAGAAAATGAATGCTATTGCAAAGAACTGAATGTTTGTATTTCCCCCCTCAAATTCATACATTGAAACCCTAATCCCAGTGTGATGGTATCTGGAGGTGGGGCCATAGGGTGATGAGGTCATAAGGATGGAGCACTCACAAATGGGATCAGTGTTGGGAAAAAGAGGCCAAAGAGCTAGCACACGGTCGTCATGCTATGTGAGGACACAGCAAGAGGGCTGTCTATATATTTTTTCTGGGGGGGAGAGAGAAAGGGGAGAGGCTATACCCAGTGGGGTCTATAAAACCTAGGAGCCTCATTGCTAAGCACCAGAATAAGGATATCTGTTGGTAAAACAACTTGGTTTGTTTGTAAAAGCAACAGTGTTAGGTGGCCAGCCACAATAAGTGCTTCATGGGACAGAGTGAAAGAAGCCAATTGTAAGATGAAGAAGAAAACAGGGGTGCACGTATTTAACTGTGTCCTATGTGGGACAGACGCAGAAGAGATGCCTCAAGGTAAGCCAAGTCTCTTCACGTACAGGCAAACCTATGGGCTAGATAAACTATTGCTGAGTCCCACTTTGCTTATTATCAGGTGTGCAAGTTTACTCTGAGCTAGTGAACCAGGAAATGCTGATGAAACCAGGGGTGGAAATATTGTTAGCCTTAACACAGGAAGGGGATTTTTCTTTCCCAAAAAATTGGGAGGGAAAGTATGCAAAGCCCGTAATTGCAAAGTTACAGCATAGACAGGCATGTCCATGGGCTGCATAAACGCTCAGGTCTTAAATGGCACTAAGTCCCGTCTTCCTTATTGCAAGGAAGACGAGTTCACTTGTACGTCAAGGAAGACGTACAAGTTCGCTCCAAGTGAGGGAGCAGGGTACTAGACGGCTTAGTGCAGACCAAGCCAGGGGAGGAAAAACCGTTTAGCCATAACACAGGAAGGAGCAGCACGCACCCCATCACATCAACAAGTACGTTATCAAAACCAATGCAAAGCCCAGAAACACAAAATTTATAGCGTAAAGCCCTCTTCCCTAAAGAGGAACAAAATGAAAGACTTCTCCCATACCATGAGGGACACGTTTCCCAAACTCCTTGTCACACGCCCGAGGAGTTTAGACAAGAACTCAACCGTGCAGTCTGAGAAATGGCGAGAGTGAAAAACTGAAAACAAGGGTAGGAAGACCCAAAGCAGGAGCCTTATCATGGAAAAAAGTGAGCTGGCTTGCCTAGGGAGAAAGATCCGAGTCACAGAAATGGCCAGGGTGGAAAAGGGAGAGCAAAGGCCAGGGAGACACAGAGCAAGTCTTGCCAAGAGAGAAACATCCGAGTCATGGCACAAATACGTTAGGTTTTAGTCTGAAACGGTCGGTTCTTGGTGCACTCATGGCAGAAGAATGACTAGACATACCAAAGTTAGTAGGCAAGCATGAAAATGAGGTTTATTGAGGAGAGAAAGAGAGGATTATAGGGCAAGAGCAAGATATAGGTTTACAGAGCATGGTACACACACCATGGATGATGACCAGACTGTCACAGCAAGGTAGGCAAAAGAACGGACAATGAGAGAGAGGGCTGTCTATAAATCAGGAAAAGGGCACCCACCAAGAACCCAACCCAACCCTGCTGGCACCCTGATCTTAGACTTCCAACCTCCAGAGCTGTGAGATATAAATGTTTGTTGTTTAAGCCACCCAGTGTATGTGGTATTTTGTTACAGCAGCCCAAGCTGACAGCTACCAAAGAAAGACAAGACTCAATTGCCAGTTATAAGACCATTATGTTCTAACAAATAAGCAGTACAGTTTAGAAGAGAGTTGAGATACTAAGAAGTTTCTTCTTTCAACAGTAATAAATTGATGACTAGTTGGCTGCTCTGCCCTCAGTCGTGAGAGACTGCCTGAGTGACGACACTTTAATTTACTGGTTGGACTAGGGACTCCCTGTCATAGTAGAATGACTTCAGAAAACAAAATCAGGAAAATTTTCTTGTGTATTTACCTGGAGGTCATTTTGGGGATTCCAGTCTGAATCAAAGATAATGCAGGTATCAGCAGCAGTGAGATTAATGCCTAAGCCTCCTGCCCTTGTGCAGAGGAGGAAAACAAACCTATCGGAATCGGGTTTGGAGAACCTGTCAATTGCCGCCTGGCGAAGGTTGCCTCTCACTCGGCCGTCGATCCTCTCATACGGGTACCTGGAAAGTACCAGTACAAACAAGGAGGCCTAACATTTAGCTACAATACACTTGTTCTTTTTTTTTTTTTTTTTATCAACTGAATCATATGATTTAAGAGAAATAATTTCAAAGCAAATAGAGTTTCTTGGTTTTTATATAACTGGTTGAATGACCAAAGATCACATTTTATTTTACTTCCTCTCCAGTGAAAAAGCTAAACTCTAAAGAAAATGGCTGACACCTCTCAAAGTAACATAACAAACAATTTCAATTTGAAGAACTATTCTCCCCTAGTCAAATGACAGCAAGGGAGGAAAAAACTGCCCACAAAAGTATGCACTGTCCTCTTGTAGTTGTCACATAAAATAATTGTCACGTACATCTACAATTTTTAAAAGGACATGTGACACATTTTCCTCATTCCATCCCCTTTATCATAAATGTCACTGCTAGGTGAACCACTTGGAGCCCTGTGAAGGGTAATTTTTTATTTCCTTTTTATTATTCTGATACGGTGGCCCTCACCGTCTTTGAATGAGGTAGTCTTCCAGTATGTCCAAGCAGCGCACCATCTGGGAAAAGATAAGCACCCTGTGGCCACCAGCCTTCAGTTTTGGCAGCAGCTTGTCAATCAGCACTAGCTTGCCAGCAGCCTGGATCATTGCCTGGAGCTGAAAATCTGGAGACTCTGCATTGTGTGTTTCTTTAAACTCTTCCAAAATTTTCTCTTCAGCACCTGCAGAGATTGGACAGCATAACGTGAACACTGTAAAAGGTTTTTTTTATTACTAAAAACAATGAATTTGCTTTCAAAACCCACTGCAAACTGTAGGAACCAGACCACCACACTCTTGTTTATGAACAAGAATCCACCTACTTACTTGAAGTTGGGTCTACACAAAACCATGGACATACAAAAGGGATCAAAGTTTTAAGTACAACATACTGAGGCATTTAGGGGGAAAAGCACATTTTTCAACAAACAAATGTTTGCTGTCTGTAAAAACTGAATTTCAACAACAGACTGTCAAGCCAGAAGTGGCAGAAACAAGCCAAGGGCCAGATACCTACAAAAAATTTGGAACCTAAATTGCTAAAGAAACAAAGAACTGTTTATTAGCTGAATATAAACACAAACAACAAAATCTGTTCTAAAACAAAGGAATAAATTCCTAACCGTCACAGTAAAGAGCAGTAGTTTGGGGCTATAAATACATATTAATATAGCCAAAATGACTGCAAAAAGGGGTATTCACTTTCAAGATAATTTTTAGGGATATCTGTGTGGGACCTATGTGCGTATCTTCTACTGCAATCTCTAAATCTCTCTCCACATTTATTCCCATCTGATAATTTCCTAAGACACAAAAATTCTATCTTCAACTGTCCAAACCGTTTAAAGCTTAAAGAAAATTCTCTAAGTGTCTGATACAAGACTTTTATGCTTAACCCTCTTTTTCTCACAGCCCTACATGGATTTTAGCTTGTTCAAAGACTCGGGTATATTAGAGAGAAGCCTCAAGAAAATAACTACTTCCTAAGGAACGAAGCCCTACCACATCCTCCTCTGACCCCAGACACACGCTTATTCCATAAGCAGCAGGCTAGGCTTCCTTCAACTGCTTAGGTGGCTTAACTGGAATTACGCAGCACTGGTCTGGCCTCCGCCCGACTCTGGGGTTAATCAGGACATAGCTGCTGTGCTCAGCTCCTCTCCCTAAAGGCGGAGGATGTGCTCACCTACTCTTCAGAAAATACAAACACACACGTATCCTAATGGGATTATTTCCCAGCCTTAAATTGTGCCAGAAATTTGAAACTGCTCTTCCTACCACTGGTCTAAACGTGTGAGCTAACTACACACATTATAGGGATCCATTTTTAAAGGGTAGTTAGGCCACTACAGCCACTCAGACGGTACTTCGGCAAGAAGCACAAGATGTAACAAAAGCACAATCCCATTTCCATTTTAAGGGTGCTTGGTGGAAATTTCCTTGTGACATGGTCATGTGGCATAAATATAGTTTGTTAATTATTAATCAACAAAGGCCATACAGAGAGCAGATTAGAGTCACTTGGCGTCTTCCCGAGCACGAAGGCCTCCACAAGGCACGCTAGTTTCTCATGACGGGGACTAGCAGAAAGTACTGTCGCTGTCAGAACTGCTACCCCTCACTCCCTTTCCTCATGAATAAAAAGCTAATATTCAGAATTTTTCTTTAAGTATGGAAAAAAAAGCAAGAGTTTTATTAGGAAAAGCTAAACAACAAAATGCTATTTAAGAGCATCAGCAAGAATGTCCTTCAATGAAGTTAAATAACGCTTCTGAAAACATGAAAGTTAGAAACCCAGATTCTAGATTAATGACAAGAAGGCCACACCAAGAGACAAGGGAAATAAATTTAAGTCCATATATTGCATTACAACTTTTTAAAGTTCGTTCTTATTGTACTTTATAAGCTCTTTGCAATTCAGAAATAGATTTTATTCTTATGATATTTGGATAATTATTTCTTGTGCATGTTAAGATTATAATGCATAATAAAATAAAGTACAATGTTTTAATAATTTAAAACAAGTTAATGGGCAATGAATATTTTTTAAAAATGAAATAATCATTTGATAAAATAAATGTCAAATGGATACGCTTGAAGCTCTGACTTGAGGCGGGGGCAAGGGCAATATACATATAACTTTAACATTTGTATCCCCATAATATGCTGAAAAAAAATAAATAAATAAAAAAGAAATAAATGTCAGACATGTTTGAATTTTAATAAAAAATTTAAGTATTAAAAATTCAAATTAGCAAGAAAAATTTAAATTTTTCTAAATTTTAAAATTATTCATAGATGAGGAAAGTAATTTTTCTGCCTTTTCAATGCTTCCAATAATTTCTCATCTTATAAAGAATAGTGAAAAAGAAAAATACACTCTTTCTTACCTGCGAAAAACTACTGCTGAGTTAATCAATCCAGCTCTTTGTTATGGTTTCAAGTCCTTAAGGTGGCAGCCAGTTTACATTAATAATACTTCATTTAAAAATTACATCAGCAAACATATTTCCTATATGATTCTCTTAACATTTTATTATGGCAACACTGAAGGAAAAAAGGTAGGGAAGGTGTTGGGGAGGAGGGCAATGTCTGCCTTCTGATGTCATAGCCAAATTTTCAAGATTACCAATTAAAGATTTACCTTGATATTAGACTTGTAAACATCAATCAGAAAATTAACAGGAAATGGGTTATGATAAACCAAAATACTTTGTTGGTTCTGCCTTTAATTAAAGCATGGCTGGCACTACAGTTAAAAGTGTGTGTGTGTAACAAAAACATTTGAAATAAGTGTGCACTCACTTCCAGCTTGAAGTCTTTTTCACTTCAACAGATGGTCACTGTCAGGGCAGTAACTGCAATGTCATCTAGCTATATAAGCTACTGACGAACAGGAAAATATTTTGTTCTTGAAGATTACCAGAAAGAAAAGAGTTACTAATTCCTCTCTGAAAGTCATTCCAACATGTAAGTCTCACTCTCGTTTTCTTTTTGCCCTCTCTTCCCTAGACTACTGTGCCTCCACTGACAACCACCAACTCTTAAGTCACCTCTGACCAGCAGGGGACCTTGGGCATGTGTTACATTATTCTTGCCCTCACATTATGGAACCTAAAAATCGGAAATTCTATTTAAATAAAGCTTGGAGCAATAACACTAATCCCATTCATGTCACCCAGTTACTTTAACTTGCTTAACTTTCATCAAGAAAAACTAGCAGAGGCTTACAGTGTGCCAAACACAGTTCTAAGCACTTAAGTAAAAATATTAAGTCACATTAAAAATATTTTTCGTTTATGAACAGTTTGTGTTCTACCATCACTTAAATATTTTTTTTTTTTGAGAAAGAGTCTCACTTTATTGCCCAGGCTAGAGTGAGTGCCATGGCGTCAGCCTAGCTCACAGCAACCTCAAACTCCTGGGCTCAAGCAATCCTGCTGCCTCAGCCTCCCAAGTAGCTGGGACTACAGGCATGTGCCACCATGCCCGGCTAATTTTTTTTCTATATATATTAGTTGGCCAATTAATTTCTTTCTATTTATAGTAGAGATGGGGTCTCGCTCTTGCTCAGGCTGGTCTCAAACTCCTGAGCTCAAACGATCCGCCCACCTCGGCCTCCCAGAGAGCTAGGATTACAGGCTTGAGCCACTGCGCCCGGCCAATATATTTTTTTTTTTCCTTCTGCTGTGCTTCTACTACTTTCAACTCATGCATATAGTTGCTTCTATTTTTCACAACTATGGAAATGTTGTGCTTTGTTGAACTGAAGTTTAGTTTGATTTTGGAGTACTTTACCTTGCCACAACCCATACAAATTTCAATTTAATCTCCAAAATTAAAGAATTCCCTTTTAAATGTTCAATACATGTTTCTGACGAAAAGAAACAGTACTGGCTCAAACCTCTGTGAAACACACTGTCTACAAAAGTTATCTGGGCAGCTATATGTTTAGTTCGTGTGTATTTTTTCATTACAATCTCCCAAAATAAAGGCATAAAGGACACCTGCTTAACATACAGACACTTTTTAAATTGTTATAAGAATGGAAAAGCTGACCAACCTCAATGTGTGACCCATTAGAACAATTGCCACAGATGCCAAACCTGTGAGGCTCCCAACTAACAAACGAGCTATATGGGATGACCCTGGAGAGCAATCAGACAAGGAAGAGGCCCACCAGCTGTGTTTTGGGGGAAAACACCCAATGCTCAATGCATGTAATTAACATGTAACCAAACAGGGTAAACATGATAGAACAGGAGTGGCTACGTAACCACCATCACTGGGATCTCTCCTTTCACACATACCCTGCTGGCAGCATTCAAGCCCTTTTGTGAGTATCTCCTTTTCTCTTCTTTTCCTTTCTTTCCCCTTGGAGGCTATTATTTATTTTCTTTTTACCAACTATAAAATGAAAAAAATGTGTGTGTACATGCACACATGGGTCCTTCCCTCACACCATCATTTGCCCCAAAAGCCCCAACTCTCTCTCTCCAACTCCAGGAACAGGCTTGGCTGACTCTCACCATATCACCTTCAAAAGCTCCTAAACACATTGTGATTGGCAGGTTAGCAGAACTGAACATATAATTATTGCACATGATACTCTCTTTATAAGACAAAGCTAAAAACACAACGTTTTAAAAAGAAATTCACAGACATCACACCACAACCATCACTTCTGGTGCTTATATTCTCAGACTGTCTTCCAGGTGTGGACTACTCTGTCTTTTAGTAAAAAGGACTTCTGGATCTGAGGTGGCTGATGGGTGTGTAAATTGTAGAACTGGGAAAGATTAGGAACTCTTTAAATTAGCTGTCCTTGAACCTCACAGACTGTGAAAAAGACAAAGCAGGTTTTGCTCCTTCTTCCCTGGAACTGAACCTAATTGCACCGCTGGCCAATCGTCATTGTGCACAAGTCCCCCAAATTTGCCTGCCATCACCTTCCTTTAGTCCATATTAACTCCTGTCTAGACTACAGCAATAGACTCCTAGCTGGCTCTTGTGCATGTCTGTCTTTCCCTCCTCCCATTTTTTAAATATAATGTCGTCTGATGGATCATTGTACATCATATTTCTTACTTTTTCTTTCATACTTACATATTTATTTATTTATTTAGAGCCGAGGTCTTGTCTATTGCCCAGGCTGGAATGCAGTGGTACAATCATAGCTCACTGTAATCTCAAACTCTTGGACTTGAGTGATCCTCTTGCCTCAGCTTCCTGAGTATCTAGGACTTCAGGCGCGTGCCACGAAACCCAGCTAATTTTTAAAAAAATTTTTGTGTGTAGAGGTAGGGTCTTGCTGTGTTGCCCAGGCTGGTCTTGAACTCCTGGCCTCAAATCATCCTCCCGCCTCAGCCTCCCATCCCTGAATCGTATTTCTAATCATTGCTCAGCTCAAACACTAGTCGTGGTTCTCTGTCACCTACAGCTCCATGCAACAGCTTTTAAGGCCTTCCCTGAATGTCTAAGGTACACTGTCCCACTGTTTCCTAATGCGTGCCTTATACTTTGGGCAGGTTCTCCTTTGTTTCTCTGACTTTCTCTCTCTTCGCTTATGTTTTTACTTCAGTCTCAATGTCCTTTCTTTTACTAACCCTGCCTGGAAAAATCCTTTCTACCCAATGAAGGCTTATCTCAAATGTCCTTTTTAAAGCTTTCCTAATCTCAAACCCTCACCGAAGGATCCTAGAGTGGAATGCTCACTTCTTATTTACCTTTGCATTCTCCAGAGTATCCTACACATATAGGTGTTAAATATTTATCGGCTTAATGATTTTTGAAAGTATATAATAGAGGTTTTAACTCAGATGAGTTATATAACACAATGAACTCAGGTAAGAAAACAGGAAGGCCATAAGTTACCCATTAGTAACAGGGGAAAACTATTATTAAAGATTTAAGATAACCCCTCATTTCCGGGAAATAGAGGCGCTAAAGGCCTCTAGACTGAGAGGAATATGAGGACATTTCCCATCAAAGGCTTGAGACAGCTGATAGCTGTCTGCCCACACCAAAGTTCGTCTTTAACTCCAATTTAAACACACACACATGCACACATCCTCAAGAACACCTCAATCAGGGGCTATTTTCTCTTTAGCTATTAGCACTTCCGATGACTTCTAGCCGTGGAACACCAACGTCTCCCTTCAAGCACAAGGAGGCAGGCACACGGCAAGGTGAGCTCCCACTTCAGGGACTGCTGGGGCAATGGTCACTCGCTTTCAGCACCCACAGTCGGAGGTGTCGCAGAGAATAGGAGGCTGGTGAAACCCACACCGAGTGGACAGGATATAGTAACGACTATAAACCATGAAATCCTCTGTCTGGGGGCTGAAAGGGATTTCTGGTGCCTCAATCGTCATTTAAGTAAGTTTGCAGGCAGGGCAGGCTTACCATTGATAAGGTACGGATGATTGCAGCACTTTCGTAATTCCATCATAGTGTTTAAAAGGTTGGGTACATTAGCTTGTCCACCACCTTTGGAAAGAAATGTAAAATTCTTCTCAAGGATGGCTCGGTAATATTTCTTCTGAATGTTTGTTAGCTCAACTTCAATAATAGTTTCTTCTTTCGGGGCCAAGTTCTTTTCTACATCCTCTTTGAGACGTCTCAACATCATTGGCTTTAGAATAGCCTGAAGTTTTTGTACCTAAAAAAGGACGTTAAGTAAATACTGGTATCATGATTTGCTTGCATGTTAAAACATTTTCTAACATGAAAAATCAAGATTATCTGATTCATTTACCATCCATTTTCATTTTTCAAAGCCCAATAAAGGAATGAAGGTACCAATCCATCAGCTCTCCTAAGAGAAGTCCCTGAAGGTTGGATGATTCTATGTCAAACGGACTATTTTACCTATCTAGGAGTCCGGGACAGCCAGAAGGCTTAAAACATACACAACAACAACAACAACAAATCCAATTTATTCATTTAGCTTTCCTTTCTTTTTCTCTTAAGCCATAGGGATGATGAGGAAGAGGGCTATGACAATGTCATGGGAATGCTCTGCTTCTGTTCTTTTCCTTCTTAGGGAGAGCTAAAGAATGAGAAAGTGAGCCTAGAGCTATCTAGTCCCTGAACCAATGAGCAAGCAAGAGATCTCTCTCCTTGGTTCTCTTTTCTGTTGATTGGCAGTAGGATATAATACACCATATAGTTTTCTGTTAGAAAAGAAAAGCAAAACAGACTTCACTCTGAACTAAGCTAAGTGGTTTTAGATAGTAAGTTGGGGGAGGGGGTACACAAAGACCAAGATTTCAAGCCTATCTCCATATTTATTTCAAATACAGCACACAAAACATAGTAATTAATACCCATGTAACTCCTACAGGGTAAAAAATAACCAACCACTTTTCAAACGCAATATGTCATTTGTTTCTCACAGAAATACTGTGGGGTAGTTATGCCTCACGTATTTAAAATGAAAATATGTAGGTTTGAAGAAGTAAGCAATGTGTCCAAGTATAAGTGCTTCAGAAATAAGAGTACAAAACTCCAAAACTCCAGCAGGCAAACAGTTCTATAAACCTCAGTGGCTTCTGACACTATCCCCAAAAGTACACATACACAGCAAAACCACCAACCCAAATAACACAGCAATCTCTGAAAATTACATCAATAGGTATGCAGTCTCTCTATAAATCTCAATAGTCCTTCACGCGAGCAAACAAATAAACAAGAAAATCTTCATAATGACGACGTGGGAAGTCCAAGGAATAGATATATAAAGTTCTGTTCACTAGATGAGAAAAAACTGTGATATAATTTACAGTTTAAAATAATTTAAATATTAATGCTTTTCCATTTCATGGGTTAATCTTCAATTTTATGACTAAAATACAAAGTAAAGATGATAAGTACCTGCTCTTCTGTTTTTAGATCACCAAATTCTTGCATAAAGGTGGTTTCTGAAGGGAAGCGACTTGGTTCCAGGAAATGAAGCAAGCTAAAGAGTTCTTCCACAGTGTTCTGCAGGGGGGTCCCGGTCAGCAGCACTTTGTGTTCCTACGACGACAGTGCAAGGAAAGCAGCTGATCAAACTGTAGCAGACACAGTTTCTTAAAACCAAAGCTTTTTGCCAGATATCCATCCTTCTACTTCTACTCATCAGTGTTAATTCAGCATCTACCCTATGCGAAGTATAGAAATTAAACACGAAGACATGAGCTTCAAGAAATTAAACACGAAGACGGAGCTACGAGAACATGGTTTTTGCTTCACATAAATAGGCACGTGGCAGGTCCTCTCTCTACAGACTCCTTAAAAGTGTCTTGCCATTTTGTTTCTTCCTGGCGTTACTAGGTCAATATTTTAGTACCATGGCTTTCTCAGTCCCCTAAGTCTCAAGTGCTTTTTCCCCACAAGTTTTTTCAAAATCCCTAGACTCAGATAAAGCATGCATGCTTCTTTCTGCTCTCTGTATCGACAGTGCTCTCATCACTCCATCTGCTTCCTGCATGACTCACTTCAGAGACAAAAGAAGTTCTTCTACATGCAACAGTGTATGAAAAACTATTTTGTTCTACAAAAATTTCCAACCAGCAAAGAGGTCAACTTGGCTTTAAAATACCACAATCACTTTTTTTTAAATCAGATGCTATTTATAACTGTCTCTTTGAATCAAGTTAGATATTTCTTTAATTAATTCTTCCTGTTTACGAGCTCATTCCCAGCTTTCCCCATGCAGTTGTACCCTTGTCCTTCTATTTCTATAGATGTGACATGCAGGTGCTGTTTTACAATGATCAGTCTTAACAATAGTGAGTTTATTAATCTTAAGAGCCTTAGTATTTTCTACTTTGGCCATTTGGCATACAGCACACCTAATAAAACTATTTCAGAAAGTAATTATATCTTCTAGCAGTTTCAAAAGCAATGTTCTGACTTAACTTTGAATCTCACAAGACTTGGTTGCCAAGCAGAGTATATGCTCAGTAAATACTAGATGAATGATGTAAGAACATGCTAATTTTCTTAATATCTACCAAGTCTTATCTGTCAATGAAGCTATTTGAATGTGAGGTGAAGGAGTTCAATATGCTTTTATTCTTCCTTTTCACCCCTTTGAATAGAAGTCTCTGATTGAGGAAGTTACACTGACCACCATCATCTTCAGACTCATTAAATTCATAAAGAGTAAGGAGTTTGCAAATCAAGATTTCCTAATGTATAACCATACTGGTGCATAACATGGGCCACAATCACTTACATACCCAAGTCCTGAATTACTTTATCCAAGAACTTTTTAAAGTACCATTACAGATTCAAGAAAAGAGTTACTGTGGTAGAAAAGCATTTCTATTGTGTTGATATCGTCTTGATTGTCTCCCAGTTTTTCCATATTTTTTATTGCTGAGTTAAATTAAGTCCTGAATGCCTAACCAAATACTTTAAAAATGGAAGCCTTTTTAACTTATTAATTTCAAAATAAATGTATTCAAGAAAAGGAAAGAACTCCTTTTCTGTGCTGTTTCTTTTCAACGGCTGTTTAACAGCCAGTTACACCAAATGATGATTGTAACACATATAAGTCTTACAAGTTGCCTATGAGCAGTGGAATAAAACTAGGTTTCAATTAGAAAGTAATTATTAAAAAAATATACAATTAATATACACAGTATCACAAAACAGCATGTAAGAAACTCAGGCTGTGGAGCCTATCACCTCCAACTATGCCAGAAGGCAAACTTTCACCTTGAAAACGTTACCATGCTTTTATCTCTGATGGAGTACTATCCATTTAATTTCATTTCAGCAGAATCTTTAATTTGTGTGGGGCCTCCTGACAATGAAAGACGAGATAATAGAATCAATGAAGAACTACTATGACCTCCACGGCATACCCTCCTTTTGAAGAGGGACAAGGAGATGGCTTTACTTCCCCAGAGCTCCTGCGGAGGACTGTGAAGATGGTGATTGCCCTCAAGGTATCATCTTCACAAACATTTCCCCTGTATCTGGAGAGTGAAGACACTCACTGGTCTTCCTCTTCTGAGAATGCACTTGGAGATAATCCTCACAAAACACATTTTCACCAGAACTCAGTCTAATGCAGGTAACAGTTCCTTTATGAGCTAAACCCTAGTAGGATGTAACTACTACTTGCTCTTTTGACTGCAAATTATTCTAGGAAAGAAAGATACAAAGAGGCCAGTAAACAAGTTCTCATTATGCTTATTTGAAGTAAGGATTTAAAAACCAGGCAAGAGAGCTGTTCTGAACTGGACAAATACAATTATACTCTGAATAACAACAATGTAGTCCATCTTGAAAATATCTCTTCTGAGATAAAGATTCTTGATCGTCAGAAAAACAAATATTCTGTTCATTTGCTAATCAGAGCTTGCCAGCTGGTGAGCCAAGAATGAGTGTGTGCTAAGTCCTTGGGCCCTTCCTGTCCCCAGACAGATGCTCTGTGGCAGTGGGCAGCTTTCTCTGCATACCCCAGTGCGGCATATAAATATTAACATTTTCTGTATCTGCCATGATGTGAAAAAAGTTTAGGAAACACTGCAATGTGTAACTGAAAATTATTTGGATAGTAGATTCTAACTCATTAATGAAATGTTAGTGTAAATAATAGAAAATTCTTTGAAGTATCCTAATGACAATTAGATTGTTTGATGTTGATAGAGTTAAATTAATTGGTATTCACCAATAAAGAATTGTTTTACCATAAGAATCTACTATTTGGGAAGATATGAACTAATAATAGAACACAACTTAGATAAACTTAATTGTATGGATGTTTAAGCCTTCAGGAAATGGTGATATAACTATCTTAGCAGAAAACTGTTAAGGTGGATCTCTACTCAGAGAATGTATTCATGTAGATCATGAGTATTAGCATTTACTTGCAAACACAGATTTTATTATTTTATTTTATGTTATTTTATTATCTTTTTTGAGACAGAGTCTTGCTCTATCACCCTGGGTAAAGTGCAGTGGTGTCATCATAGCTCACTGCAACCTCAAATACCTGGCCTCAAGCCATCCTCCTGTCTCAACTTCCCAACTAGCTGGGACTACAGGCACAAGCCACCACACCCAGCTAATTTTTCTATTTTTAGTAGAGAAGAGCTCTCATGATCTTGCTCAGGCTGGCCTTGAATTCCTGAGCTCAAGCAATCCTCCCACCTGGGCCTCCCAGAGTGCTAAGATAACAGATGTGGGCCACTGCACCCCACCAGGTTTACTTCATTTTAATGCTAAAGTATCACTTGGGGAGACCAAATGCTTACTCGTCTTTTCAAAACTATTCACTATTTCCAAGTGCTCTTATTTGTTTTGTGGCTTGGACACTAAACTGCTTTGAGAAACTTCTTTGAGAAAAGTCTTAGGATAGCTTTAATAATAATTCATTAAGACGAAAATTGGAAATCTCATCCTAAATAGGATAATTCAGTCAGAGTTTTTCCTGTAAGCAAAACTAGACTTGGTTTGTTTTTAATTAAAAGAATAGCTGGCTAATCCAATCCCCCTAATTTAAGAATAAAAGAAGCCATTTCAAAGAACCAGCTGCAACAGAAAGCTTTTAGGTGATCTTTTTGGTGGTACCAGTCCCAGTCATCAGTTAAAAGTTTATAGCCATGAATATACAGAATATTCCTTCCCATCTCAAGCTCTCAGTTATGAAGATTATTCTACAGAAATCATCATTTAAGGGATTTCAAAAATGTTTTTGTGCCTTTGTGAAACTCATCAAATCATCCCAGACATGCTAAAAGACAAGAATTTTGCTTTCAAAATGTACATTAAAAATGAAAAACAAGTAATCATAACCACCTTCCTAACTATAGAGTGTAAAGAAGCCCAAGGATGATTGAGTAGCAATCATGTAGCAATTTCCACTAGGAAATGATACACACTGTAGAATGGGATGGGGGAAAAAAAAAATCAATCAAATTCTAATATTCCTACAATGCGCTATTCCATGATACTCCTGCTGTAAAAAATACGAGAAACTTTAATCAGGAAGACCTGATCATCTCTTGGGAAGCTGGTAGAGTATGGGATAGGTGTAGTATAAAACTCCAGATAGAATCTGAGGTCTTATAATTCCCCAAACTTTTAAGCGTCTATTCAAACTGAACCAATTCCAGATATCCTACCCAACTCTTATTGAGAACTTGCACCTGCAAATCACGTGTCCCCCCAATATGGCAAAACCAAACAGCCCTGAAACATAACTGGATTATCATCACTGATGTAAACCTTGGCCCAACACTTAAAGAAGTGGCTATACAGGTTAAGTGTCCCTTATCTGAAATGCTTGTGATCAGAAGCAGATTCCAGATTTTGTTTGATTTTGGACTATGTGCATTTATACTTACTGGTTGGACATTCCAACTCTGAAAATTCAAAATCTGAAATGCTCCAATGAGCATTTCCTTTGAGCATTATGTCGGTGCTCAGAAAATTTCAAATTCTGGAGCATTTGGGATTTGGGATTTCTGGATTTGGGATGCTCAACCTGTATTTATGAACGAAAGTGTAAAGCAGACACTTGAAACTTCAATTCAGTGAAAATATCATGATTATACTTTGCTATTATACAACTGTTTAAAGACACCAGCAAACAATGTAAGAATCAAGAAGGTAAGAGCACTTCTGAATAACTGAAAGTTCAGGAGAATATATCACCATATTTGGCAAGTTTTGCAAATGCCGTTCACGGGCATTAGTCAAATTCAGAGCAGTGGAATTACCAAGTCAGTAACAATTCTATTCAGGTTCAATGCAATCACCGATACGATCACTGACCAAGTCCATCATCTTGAGTCCCTCCAACAGCTTGCAGTTCCTATTCTTTAGCCTGTGGGCTTCATCAATGACCACGCAGCGCCATGGAATATTCCGCAGCTCAGGACAATCAGTCAAAATCATCTCAAATGTAGTGATGATGGCATGAAACTTATAGGACCCCTTTATCACTCGACCCTGTTCACAAGAACAACTCTGAATTATTATTATGCATTAGTGATTACATTAATAACTTTAAGGATGAGGGAATAGCGTAAAACATACGTAATTATCTCTTTCCATACCTCTTTCTTTCAGGTAACACACAATCTGTATTCATTATTTTGGACAATTTAAGCTGTGTTACAGTAAAATACTTTTTATAAAATTCTAAAATAAAACAATTCACATGGAACTTATAATTTCCCAAATCTAAAGATAAATACAAATACAGATTTCAATATTTTATCTCCTTTAATTATTTAATTGTAGAATAGATTTTATACTTAAAACAAATATATATAAACATATATATAAAACATATAGATATATATATATACATATATACAATATATATTATATAATATACATATACATATATATAATATATATAATACATATAATATATATATATATAAACATATATATAAAACCCAAAATTCTGTCGTATTCCCAATTACAGGGCTTCCACTTACTACCTATAGCTTAAAATTATTTTAGCACATATTATTCCTCCTTATCACATTGTTTATAGCACTTCACTGTCAATATCATATACTAAGTGCACACAGGCAACTAGAATAAGAAAAGCAATTACTACTATTAATGACAGCCAAAGTATAAA
The DNA here is from genome assembly GCA_008750895.1 of Mirza zaza. Lineage (NCBI taxonomy): Eukaryota > Metazoa > Chordata > Mammalia > Primates > Cheirogaleidae > Mirza > Mirza zaza. The sequence goes on from VSMD01048996.1 coordinate 79,854, forward strand.
CTCTTCCCTTTGGATGGATTTCATTCAATGTATCATATATTTCAAGGACTTTTTACATGCCTAATATTTTTCACTTCTAGTAACAGTGTAATAAAATATTCCTTCTATTCACATTTAATATGACCATTTTTTGTTTAGTTCTTTCTTAGGCTTGCAAAATAAAACTAATTAACATATCAATACATCCAATAGATTTCAGTGGTCATCCAAAGTAAAAAATTTCGTTCTTTTCTAATCTAATAATCAGAATGATCAAAGCCTTAAAAATAAAGAGCTGCCTTCATAAATGTAGAAAGAAAACACAAACATAAATTGAATAAGAAATCTAAAGCAAACCTCTCAGTTTAGCAAAATTCAGACCTTCCCAAGTCACCTTTTTAATGCCTTCAAATACACATAGTAAGCACAAGGAATAGGACCTGTGAAGTTTTACCTGGGGATCTTTGAAGTACATTTCATACAACTGAATGGTCCGACGACTAGCTTGACTCCCATGATACACAACCACGTTCAACTCCGTCCAGGTTCGGAATTCCCTTTCCCAGTTGGGGATTGTGGACAATGGGGCAATTACTAAAAAAGGGCCATGTATTCCTTTCAAATATATCTCATAGAGAAATGTAATGGACTGGATAGTTTTTCCCAAACCCATTTCATCTGCTAAAATGCAGTTTCGCCTTTGGGAAGGAAATAAGAAAAGTTTAATGAGTACAGATATTAGATATTGCTGTCTTTTCACAAAATATATACTATTATCCTCACAGAGGCATATCTACATGGCTTTATTCAAAAAAATACATTTTCAAACAAAACTGTCTAGTAAATAAAAATTATTTCTACATGCTTCTGTTAATCTCTGTATTAATCTTTGTTGAATACATATTCAGCATATTTCCAATGCTTGTCTTTTAGAAAATTCTTATTGGAAAGTTAAAATATTAAGTTCTTTTTGAATAATATCTTCAAGTAACTACAAAAGAACAGAGCTACAGACATTTTTAAAAGTGAAGAAAAACATGTTCTACATACATGTTGTACCAATTGAAAAGTAGCCAGTTTACTCCCTCCAACTGGTATTCCCTGAGTTTGTTATTGTTTTTATACTCCCTGGAACTCTCCGATTTCTTCCAATCATCAGCAGGAGGTCGCTCCTGTTTCAAATATAGTAAATCTCGTCAGTGGCTTCTCAAAGACTACACTGCTATGCTATTTTAATTAAAGCATATACCATGAGCCAATCCTTACCACACGCCCTGTTTCCGGCTCCCTGGACATTAGTTTCTCAAACTCTTCGATCTTTGCTTGATCTATGTCCTGCCTCAGCTCCCACGTGCTGTCTTCATAAGGAAGTGAGCACCACTTCACCAGATAGTGAGTCACAGGCTGGGCGAGGTTTAAAGAAATCAAAATTGGATTCATTTGACCAAATATATATTTACATATATTAAGCACACACATGTGTTCTACTTCATTTGCCAACAAACATTACACCCAAGCATCAGTAAGACTGAATTGATAGAAATTTCAAAACTATGACCATTAACTAATTGTCCCTAGTTAGAGTCTCAAGTCTAAACTGGAAACGGTATTACTGGGTATTATCAGAAAAAAATTAACTTTTTATCTAAATCACTGGTAAGCCATGTTCGAAAGCCAGAAGTATATAGAAATAACTAGCAAAAGCAAAGCTGAAATTGAGCTTTACATTAATCTGTGCAAATCATTCATCAAGGGTCTGAGTTAGGCTTATAAGGTAAATCATCTTAGCATATTTAAATGTTTACATAATTGGCTAGTTTCTTAAAGAATGAGAAATAGACTTAAATTTATTAGGATCTCTACCTTTTCCTTAAACAGAGTGATAATGTTTGTATCCAATCAGATTAAAATAATGTATTTGAGTTCTAGAAGATTGGAGGGCAAAAATATTTTGGCTAATGCAGATCAATAGGATTTTCTTTCCTCTAGAAAACACTTGAGTTTGTTGACCTTCATTTCAGGACCAACAGGCACTGACCTGGTTGTGATATTAAAAATATTTGTACACAATATGCTATGAAATAAATATTTTTAAAGTACAACTAAGCAAAACTAGAAAAGTAAATATCATGTTATGCCTATGGTCTTTGAAACACCATGGAGTTTCATGATATAGAGTCTGGAGTAAAAAGAGAATTCTTTACAGACTCTCCTAGACAAGCAAGACCCAAACACTTTATACAAAAAACTCAGTTTATAAGCAGAAGCTAGGAATGAGAGAACTCATCTCCGGTGGGCACATCATAACCAAGGGACAATGCTCAGAAGTCACTAGACTTGTCTTTATTCTTATTGCTCTATCAAATGTCCTTTACAAGCTCGTAGGGTTTTGCAAAAGCAAGATAGAGTGCTGAGACTGGGATTTCATAAAGAAAAATATTTTCTATTATCCTCTGTGTACCACATTAAATGAAGTTCATCAACTTCACTAACAATGTCCAATGCTAAATAACATTAAACTCCATTCTGTCACAAGAGTACTCTCAATTATATAAAGACACTTTGTGCTCTCTGATAGATTTATACCAAAATGGTACTGAATTTCTTATTCATCATATTCTGGAATTGTGCAAAAAGTCGATGTATTTGTTTTGTATTGAAAATTGATTTTTTAAAAAAAGAAAAGCTCTCAGACTAAACAGAAAGTGTAAAAAATGATAACAAAAGCTATTACTGAGTCATAAAACTAAAAATAAATTAGTAAGTTTCAGTTAAATTTAGAGCAAGTATGTCACAACTCAAAGCTACGACCAGGTCTAGGACTCTACCATCTTTTCCAAAGAGAAATACGAACTGCCTGAACCACCGCTTTGTAATACAAATGATTTCCTGTTACCTCTCCCCGGTCATCTGTGCTACGTGCAAAGTCCATTATCCGGTCAATCTCCACATAATCTGGATTAAAAAGCTCATCTTCAATCTACACCAAAGGAAAAAAAAAAAGGTTAAACTGTTTGTTTATTTCCTAAGAGGAAATACGATTTCACTTTTCACAAGGCAATAATATTTTGGGTCATAGCAATATAAAATTTATATTTGGCAAATTCTATTATATTAATTGAAATGCTACAATTTAGCAAAATCATTCCCCATGAGGAAATCAGATTTCCTAGACTTTGTTAACGGGCTCTTTTAATTACTGTGTGAAACCTTTTACTGTGAGAGAATGTTTAAGAATATTTTAAATGAAGTGTGAAATTACAATTCACTAATGAGCAATCCAAAAGGCTTATGGCATGCAATGCATTTAGCATTCTTGAAACTACAGCTTGCAATAAAGAATCAGAGTCATGCACAGTAAGTGCTACTGGAGTCTAATAACTAACTGGAGTTGTCTGATGCTTTATAGCATCGTTTAGAGAATGTTATTCAAAAGCTAAAAACACTAAAACCAGATTTCATATTTTGGCGCAAACAGTTTACACATGACAATGTTTGGTCGTTTTTGTGACTCAATATTAGTACCTCATTTAGAATAACAGTCTTCATTAATCTAAGTGTTCTAATGATTTATCTGTACTGAACATAAGTGTTTGGGTAATAAAAGTATTAAAAATAAAGAAATGAGGCCTAAACAATCAGGTTATTGAACCAATATATTAACAATCTTTACAAAAGTAAAGTACTACTGTTAGCCTGTAAACGTGTCTCATAAAATGATAGAATATGGCTCAAAAGAAAGTTAAAGACTAAGCTATACTTGAAAGAAATAAGGGTCAGATAAGTTTCAGATGTTAGAAAACAAAACACATTATCACATGCTCCTATAGATTTATCAGTAATACTAGGTCATTAAGTATGAAATGTCTGATTTCAAATCAAAAGCATAGTTTATTGTATCTCAAACAAAAAGCAATATAATTAATCAAAGCATGTGCCTAAACTATCAATACAGTTTTGCCATTTTAATGGTAGCTTGTTTGTGCCAGCAGCAAAGAAGCCTGGAGAGCGATTGGTGATGAAAACAGCGAAAGGTGTTTTCCACAGCTTCTTAAGAACTGAATATTTTTCCTTGCAAGGAGTGGTCCAAAGCCTGGAAGCAGCAGTAGTTAGTTGTTGCGAGGTCTGGTGAACGCGGTGGATGACAGAGCGTTTCTAAGCCCAGCTGCTGTGGTTTGAGCGGCGTTGTTTGTGAGACACGTGGTCTATCGCTGTCTTGCGGGGGACTGGCCTGTCTCTACTGACCAATCTCGGCTGCTTAATCACAAGAATCCTTATCGTTTTCTCCAACAGGTTGCAGCTGACATCTGCTGTAATCCATTGACCAGGTTTCATGAAGCTGTGCTAGATAATACCAGTGCTGGATCACCAGACAGACATCATTAGCTTTTTTTGATGAATATTCGGTTTTAGACTATCTTTTGGCACTTCATCTTTATCCAACCATTGTGCCAAACACTTGCAACTGTCAAAAAGAATCCATTTTCATCACACATGAGAATATGGTATAGAACTGGTTCAGAGAAAGGCAAGCTTCGAGAGGATTTCTCTTCTGACGCTGGTTTAATTCGTGCAGAACTCATCTATCCAGCTTCTTTACTTTGCCAATTTGTTTCAAATGGTCCACTATTGTTGGAATAGTAATGTAAAACCTTGCTCCTAATTCACACATGGGTTGAGATAGATTCATTTCCACTACAGCTTTCAGATCATCATTATCCACCTTCGTCTCAGGTTGCCCATGTGGCTCATCTTTAAGATTAAAATTGGCTAGGCACAGTGGCTAATGCCTGTAATCCTAGCACTCTGGGAGGCCGAGGCGGGTGGATCGCTCAAGGTCAGGAGTTTGAAACCAGCCTGAGCAAGTGCAAGACCTCATCTCTACTAAAAATAGAAAGAAATTAATTGGCCAACTAAAAATATATAGAAAAAATTAGCCGGGCATGGTGGTACATGCCTGTAGTCCCAGCTACCCGGGAGGCTGAGGCAGAAGGATTGCTTGAGCCCAGGAGTTTGAGGTTGCTGTGAGCGAGGCTGACGCCATGGCACTCACTCTAGCCTGGGCAACAAAGCGAGACTCTGTCTCAAGAAAAAAAGAAAAAAAAAGAAGATTAAAATCACTAGAATGGAACTTCTCAAAGCACTGATGTACTGTGCATTACATTAGCCACATCCTTCCCAAACACTTAGTTGATATTTTGAACTGTCTGTGCCGCATTCATCCTACAACAGAAGTCATATTTGAAAATAAGATGAATTTTTTACTTATCCATGGTTTCACAAAAATTGCTCTAAAAAAATTTGAAAGATAATTACAAGCCAAAATGTGCATTTGCAAGACTGAGATTTTACCTTCACAATAAACATAAAACAAGAAGTGTCAAAGTGAAATATCAGAGACATCAACTGTCAAACTTAGTACTTAAGGAAATTGGACATTTCATACTTAATAGCCTTAATATAATTGTGTTAAAATACTTTACAAAAGGCATACTAAAGGTTGCTTAGACACCATTCTTAAACCTGAACTGTAGGTTGAAAAGAAAAGTAGTTCGGTGATAGTCTGCTCAAGGAGAACAAACATTCTTTGGCTACTGTGCCTATTTAAAACACTCAGTTGGGAAGCTTTCAACTCTGAATTATGAAACTAGCAGAAATACAAAAACGTATTTCAACTGCCTCAGGCTTTTACACAGAAGTGATCAGTAAGGAAAAAAAAATCCACTGAAATGTTCAATTAATATATAAAGTGTTAATATATTAACCCACTGGCTTTGCTAAGATTCTAGATTTAGGTAAACAATGTATACATGTTATTCATATACAGCATAAGCACTAAAATTTTCCACAAACTAGGTTTTGGTGGCAAAAGCTCTCTTTAAGACATCTCCTTCTTAAACACAAGCTTTCACATTCAATGCTAAATTGAAATCCTTAACTTTTCCTAAACATTTCTACATTGTGAGTAATCTATAGCATCATGCATGTTATGAAATTTCCAGTCTAAATGATCTTTTTGAATAGAAATTTCAAGTGCAGCAGACTTATAAGGCAGCCTAAGGTAAAACAAAGAATATAAAAGCAGCCGTAACAGAAAATAGAGCTATGAACCTGAAGTCATGATCATTTATGGGATAAAACAAACAAGGGGTGTGTGTGTGTGTGTGTGTGTGTGTGTGTGTGTGAGAGAGAGAGAGAGAGAGAGAGAGAGAGAGAGAGAGAGAGAGAGAGAGAGAGAGAGAGAGGGGGAGGAAGGGGATTGTTACCATTCTCTGATCATTCCCATTCAGGACAGAACTTAACATTTCCAGTTCCATTAAAGTTTCCAGCTAGATAGTGTATTTCAATCTTGGTACAGGCAACTCACACAGACAGACCTGAGATCAACAGGCTGTGTAACTAGGGCCAGGCACAATTCACTGAAGAGTGTGACTACAGGAAACAGAGTCCAAATAAATTTAATAAGCAGGACCAGGACTTAAGGACAAGGGAAAAACTACCATTGTGCTTTTTTTCCTTTTTCCCTCCCACTGACCCATAGAAAAGGTCAGCAGAACATGTGGTGTCTCTTTTTAAAAGGAAGCTAATGATTTCAACTAGTCCAATGTCATGAAAATTTAACTTTGGTTTCATTATGAAGAGTATGAAAATTAGAACCTGATAGTACTTCCCCCCCAAATCTCCCCTTCAAAGAAAGAATCTTATTAAGATTCTCCAAGATGTAAGAACTGAGTCACATTCAAGTAACTCCATTCTGCTCAGTGCAAACTGCTGCACTGCCAAAAAAGATGAATACTAATAGCAACAGTGGTGATAATACAGACATGTGTCTAGGGCTAGGCAAAGAACCACCACACGATCTCCACCAAATACAGACCTTACCATCTGCCTGCTGGGATCATGGAAATCAGATCCCAGGAGAACACAGGCTTGTCACCTTATGAGGATTTTATGACATAAAAGTACTAAACGCTCATCTGTCCCACTCTTCTCATCTCCAAAAAGGGGTAGCAGTGCAAAGTAGTTTGTTAAACAGGTATCATTTTGCATCAAATTTCATACTTCTTTACAGTTTACATTTTGTTAACTCTTATGAAAAGAGGAACTAATAAATCAGCAAGTCTTATCTTTCAACGTTAGGGTTTTTCTTTTATCTATTTGAGGCTGTAAGTGAAACCAAATTGGTGATCAAAAGTCCAGAGATTCCAGTAAACAGCTTCTGAAAGCATTTTAAAAATGTAATTGACTATGGGGGGATTAGGGGGAGATCTGGCAGTTCTTACAAATGCAGATTTTCTTCCCTGTTCTAGGTATTTTCGCTGTCTTGCTATAACTGATAACCTAGGATAAAGGGGCACAGGCAAAATATTATACCAGCTTCTATACCACAGCCCAGCATTTGTGAAAATGAATTTAGTGAACTCTGTGATTTAGGCATTGACTTGAACAGAATATTGGCCACATACCTTCCCCCACAGAAGTTAAACTTTTATGTCTTAGAACTAATATTTACTATAGAGTTTTTTAACATGCTGAATTTCAATAGAACTTTCATCAACTTACTTTTTTCATCATCTAGTAACTGTATTTTATTTACAAGATTTTAAGCATACCATCACCACTATTTCCACATGATATCATAGGAGCAGTATCTTCTAGACTAAGCAACAGGAAGAATGAGAAATTTCCTGTTTATACATTTTTAGCAATAACCAGTTACCACTATGCAAGTAACAGCACCAAATGAGGCAAACTAGTTTTTCTTAATTTATTGAACTAAAATTTAGAACATTTTAATAAATACTTTAGAAAATTAACCAGGTGTTTCATACCTCTGAAAGGAATTTGTTCTGGCCCTGCTTTGCCTTAAATCGTTTAATCTTTTGCTGAATTCTCTTATCTTTTTCCAGATCTTCTACAGAAGCCCACTGACAATGAAGATAAGAGCTGAAAGAATAAAATAATATTCTTGAAACATGTAGAAAATAATTCATCCTTTGTTATATGTCTTTTATGATTCAAAAAAATCAACTAAACAGATCATTAACAAAATAACCTGCTTATTTACAGAGGCTGTTGAGCAACATTCAATATAATCCGCTAATGTTTGAAAATAAGAAGAGAAAATCATATAATAGCGCCTAAAATTTGCCTTCTGTCCTAAGCCTCCAGTTCTCCCAAAACAGAAATGGCCTAATAACAAGCTATTTCCATAAGTGAATGGATTACACTTCAGCATAAAACAGTTAGCACTACCGGGTGGGCCTTAATTCTGAATTTATGCTTTGAGCCTTTTATTATTGAGAAACAAAGGTTTTTATTGGGTTAAAAGAATTCAAATTTAAAAGAGCAATTTCTTTAGAGATTAGAGGTATAGGGTACCCTTGATTCATAAAAGATCTATATCATACTGACCCCAATGGTAAACTTAACCTAATCCTTCTAGAACAATCAGGGAGGAAATAATCACCATCCACTCCCTGAACACTAGCCCATGCTCCCCTCTAACTCCTAATCAGTTCCTGCTCTCCAGTCTGTGTTTTCCCAGGAGCGCTGAAATGATGTCTTTTGGTCCCTTGTGCATTTTTCACTTGCTAACATCTATACTTGCACTGGGCATGTCCTTACCACCTTCTGCTCTGAGCACATGCTGTGTATTCCATAACCTGAATTTAAATATACTCGACCCTTCCTTTTTCTTCTCCAAGACTCACAGGCACACAGTTTTGGCATTTCTTTGTTTGGTATTGCAGTATTCTTTTGTCCCACCATCCTTTCCCAGCCCCCCAAACAGCCTGGACTGTCTCTTATTTCTCTTTCTGGCAATACCGGTAAAAAGAAATGAGATGTTGGAACATACAACTCTTTCCAAATCAATATACTTCTCTTAGAAACTACGCAGCAATTATAAAATGTTTCAAAACAATGATATAGGAAACATTTATGATATTAAGTACCATATAATTGATACCTATGCAATGTCTAATAACAATTTTCAAAGGACTAATTTAGTCCTTCTATAATAGACTGAGTGAGAAAAGGATTTTAAATATATACACCTTATATATGCCTATGAACAGATATACTCACAACACAGAAAAGAAACTAGATGAAAATGCATCAAAATGCTAAAGGCTGAACATTCCTGAAACTTTTTGAGTGCCAACATGAAACTCAAAGGAAACGCTCATTGGAGCATTTTGGATTTCAGACTTTTGGATTTGGGGTGCTCAACCACTACATATAACATGCAAATATTGGAAAATCCTAAAAAATCCAAAATCCTTCTTGTCCTAAGCATTTTGGATAAGTGGTATTCACCCTGTAATGGTTTATGGGTGGTAAGATTGAAGGTATTTTATTTTCTTTCAATTTATATTTTTCAAATTTCCAATAAATAATATGCCATACTGTTGTAATTAGAAACAAATAATATGAAAATAACCTACTCTAGTCTCCTAATTATTTGACAGAAAAAGGCACATAGGCGCTCAGAGTAAATGCCTTCAAGGCACCACCAGTGTGGCTATGCAATGGTCACAGGCACGTAAGCAAGTGGGTCCAGCCCTGTTCTACCACCTGTGAACAGGGCTGAAAGTTTCAGTCAGTGGTTCTGCCTTCTAAACCCCAACGATAATCCTTTCTGGAGGCTTAGTCAGGAAGAAGAGGAAGGAAGCAAAAAAGGGTCAAAGGCAGACTGCTATGGCTTAGTAGATAATTAAGGTAAGAAAAAGGTAAATCTTACTGATAGACTAGCATTAAAATATATGGAAAATGTTAGGATATAGTAAACTGTAAGAAAATCATGAAGCTAATAAGAAATAATCTGAACTAGGCCCTAAAAATAATACAGTTTGTGGTCATTCTGAAAAAACAAAATTTCATTTTTTAAAACATAGTTTCTGTTTATGAAACAAGTGTAACACTTGTACCCAATCCTGACAAAGAGAGTACAAAAAGGAAAGAAAGAAATTCAAGATCACACCCCTTTCTTCACATCAGTGCAAAGTTCTACATAAAATATTAGCAAACATAATTCCATACCACATAGTTGATTTAATTCAGGAATGCAAGGTTGGTTCAATATTAATATATTAAAATATACAAGATATCTAAGGAGAAAAATAACACAATAATTGCCACCAATGCTGAAAAAACTTTGACAAAATCAATATCCATAATGAAAAAAAATGAAGTTTTTAAATCTTAGGAATATAGGAATTGATAGGTATTTTCTTAACATAATATAATATAGAGAGATTTTAGTCTGAAAGACAGGGTCTTACTAAATAGAGAAACACCACAGACTTTTTGAAAACATTGGAAACAAGGCATACTATCACCACTATTATTCAATACTGTATTCAGGGTATTAGTCAATGCCATTGGACAAGTTGAAAACAATAAAGGGTGTAATACTTGGAAAATTAAGAGGTAAAACTATCAATATTTGCAGATTATATGACTATGTACCTGGAAACCCTAGAGAAGCAATTAGAAAACTAATTAAAACAATAAAATGATTCAGTAACATAGCAGAATATAAAATTAACAGTTCATTCACACAAACAATAACCAGTTAGGAGATACGATGTTAGAGAAAACAACTTTTATAACACCAACAAAGATAAAATACTTAGTAATAAATTTAGTAAGAAATGTGTAACATTTATATAAAAATATTTATAATACTCTTAAAGATACAAAACTAGAACTGAACCAACTGGAAAGACATCTTGTTTTTATACTGCATAGGTCAACATCAGAAATCACAAATCACACTTAACACAATGTAAATGAAAAGACAAACAGACATTTTTATGGAGCTACACAATACTAAACTTTATATATGAAAATAAACATGCAAGAATATCCAGGAAAACATTACAAAGGGAAAGTTATTTGGGAAAACTAGATCTACCAGATATTAAAATACACTATAAAGCCTCTATAAGTAAATAATGTGGTACTGGCCCATGAATAGACAAGAAGATCAATGGAATAAAGTACAGATATAGATCCAAATAAGCATAACTTTAGGACAGGATAAAGGTTGCATCTTAAATCACTGGGACAAAGATGGACTTTTTAATAATGGTGCTAGAATGACAATAATTTGAAAAAATTAGAGCCATGGCTTACACCAGTAGTCCCCAACCTTTTTGGCACCAGGGACCAGCTTGAAGGGAGAAAATTTTTTCCACGGACCATGGGGCAGGGAGGTGGGGAGTGGAGCTCTCTGGCCTGGTCACTAACAGGCCGCGGACTGGTACTGGTCTGTGGCCAGGAGGTTGGGGACCACGGTCTTACACCATACACAAGGATGGACACCAAATGGATCAGGTACCTAAACAGAGAAAATAAAACCATGAGGAAAACATAGACAAATTCCTCTTTAATCTGGATATAGGGATATATTCTAGCTATGACTCAAAAGCTTCATGAGCTAAAAGAAAAAAATTGATAAGTCCAACTATACAAAAAATTAATTTACAATGCAATAAATGCCAGAAATAAAGGCAAAAGATAACTGAAACTGAGAAAAGACAGCTGCAACATATAACCTAAAAAATTAATATATCTCATATATAAAAACTTTTAAAAATTAAGGGAGAGCATGATACAAAAATGAGCAAAAGATATAGACAATTGACAAAACAAGATATAAAAATGACCATTAAACTTACAAAAAGGTATTCTTATTCACAAGAGAAAATGTTAATTAAAACTTCACTGAATATGATTTCTTACAAAAATTAAAAAGGTACAAAAGACTATGTTAGAAAGGTTGTGGGGAAATAGGTGTTCTCATGCATTGCTGACAATAATGCAAACTGATAACAACGTTAAGGAAGAGAATCTCTCAAATTAGACATTTTGATCTAACAATCCCACTTCTAGGAATTCACCCTGAAGCTATGATTCCAACAATTTGAAAATACACACACATGTATGAGAATATATATTTAACAATTACAGCTTGCAATTCTTAGAAGCCACTTACATGTCTACATATATAGGATATATTGGTTAAATAGCTATGGTATTGCCATGCAATGGAGTACTATGTAGCTGTAAAAAAGAATGAAGACCACCCCCATGAACTGATACTGAGTGATTTCTAGAATATACTATTGTGGAAAAAAAAAGCAAAGGGCAAAGGTGTACTGTACTGATAGTACATAATTTTTTTGGTAAGAAAAAATAGGAAATTATATATATCTCTCTGCATATTCACGCCAAAAATTATAGAAAAGATAAACCTGAGATTCATGAGGAGATGAGTAGAAATGGAGTGGAAAGGAAGAGAGAATGACATTTCTTTTGTGTACAGTTCTGACTTTTAAACCATGTTAATATTTGACAAACTTGAAAAAAGAAAATAAATACAAATCAACAAGGGGGGTGCTAAAATGGATTATAAATACAAGCAGAAACTAATGATGCAAACTGTGTATCAAATAAATAACAAACCACACTGGTGCAGGAGGGTGGGAGAAGAATCAACCCAAGGAAATTTTGAACCAAGTATTTCGCCTCGATGCCCTCAAACTAAAGACAACTCTAAACAAATACAGGGTTTTTTTTTTCCCTACAGAAATATAGGCTAGAAATTCTGAAATCATTTACTATATATTCTAGGATTGACAAAAAAGCAAATATAGATACTAAGAGCCAGGATTCTTGTGGGTGAAGGAGAGAATTACTAATATCAAAAGAGGGAAAGGATAGAATGAACTGTGTGGTATTGGAATAGTATTGGGAGTATCAATATAAAGGCATTGTTTTTGTTGTTGTTAGGTAGGTAAGTAGGCAGATAAGATGTGTATGTATAATAGACAGATGTGTATGTGTATGCGATGTGTGTGTGCACATTCTCCTAGTCTTATCCACCAAGAAGGACTAGAAGCAATGATGACTCTGTAGCAATAAGCACACCCAAAGCCCAAATCTTGGTTTCTAAATGCCCCCATCACTAAACACCACCATGCCTACTTGGAGAAATAACTGATTCTTGGACTGAAACAGGGAAGTTACAACTTGATTCTGAGCGTGGAAGATCCTTTGGTGCAAAAAAGTAAGGAAGTGCTTAAAGAAGGATGGGAACAGGGCAAACGGACAGAGAGGCCAGCCTAAAGGGGCTCCTATACCAGTCAAATCTCTGATAATGTGAGCAAATAATATTATGATAGTAAAGAATTATAACCCATTGAATAAAATAAGAATCCACAAGTCTACAAAGCTATAAATTAGCAAATGAGCAAGAGGATAAAGCTCTTTCTTACAGTAGAAACCCAACTAATAAATCTAAAAGAAATGATGGAATTAGTAAATCACCACTTAGCAACCATATTACCCTATTTAATAGCCTCAAAGTAGCATTCCAGAAGATGTGCATTAACTACAAAAAGAAAAACAGGAATTCTTTGTACTATTTTTGCAATTTTCCTATAAATCTGAAACCATGTCAAAATAAAAGGTTAATAAAAATTGTTCATTTTATAGAAATTTTAATTTCCCTTATATCTCCATAATTTCAGACAAGAAAGCTATTTTTTTTTTTTTTTAAGAATTCCCTTTGTCTCATCTCAAATGACTTTCAAGGAGGACAAGTCTCTCCTGGCTTGTCAATGGTACCTGGTCAGAAAGACTGTGCCCTTCTCCGGAATGATTAACAGGCTAGACTGGGGAGGTACCTCAGGCCCCAGTGCCACACACTAATCTGGATGCCTGTCCTATAGTGCCAGCTCTTGACTTGGTAAATCTACAAGGGAACTCTTTCCCTCTGGTTTACTTAGTTACTTCCTCCTTACCACAGGAGATCATGTCATAGGCATAAATTTCATACATGTAAACTCATTATGCTCTGAGGACCAAAGGATGATGACAGCTAACATTTTCTAAGCATTTTAAAATTCCCAGACTATATTTCATTGAACTCTCACAATAACACTGACAGAGACTTCTTCACCTTTTTTACTTGGTAAAAGGTTCTGCTCACCACTTCTTCAAAAGTGCATCAGTTTATCAACAGAGCGCTAAAACAACAAAGGAGAATAACAGAAAACCATGGCACCTAATGCTTTCATTTTCTAGGGTAAGGTACATTTTCTGAGACTGTTTTGATAGTAACTCACAAAAGCCTCTCTTTAAAAGTGCTAGAATTTATTAATACGGTGCTTCAGTTCTTTGTCTTAAAAGGAGTAAAGTAAATTTAATGTTTATGTTATCAATTAATATTTTTTGTCCAGCAGAACGACTACGGATTCTTAAAAAAAAACTATCGCCTCACACATCAAAATGTGTGTCTGTACCAGGTATGCTACCTACATCTGTAACAGAATCTACAAGAACAACTCACTGTTTTTCAATACAGATTTCTAAAGTTATGTAATTCAAGTTCACTAAATATTAGAAACAAACAAAAACAGATAAAACCATAGCTCACTCCATCTTAAAACCTGAGAGATGCCATGATTTCTGCAGAGCCTTCGTCCAGCAGCAGAGCTCTCCTCCCCAGTGCCCAGCACCCCATGCACAAGTGAGGGGGGGAGAGCAGCCCCAGAGAACAGAATCCACTCAGAGGAAATACTGCTTCATTCATTTTTTTTCATTGTTGTAGAAGTTTTTATCCCCTCTAAAAATAACTTCTTGGTTATATAAGTGACTCAACTTTTATACCAATTACCCATTTTCCAGAAAAATTAAGTACATAAAATATCAAAGACACAAAAGTTTAGTAGGAAATGGGCCTGCAAGACACGAACTAAACCACGACACAGTTTCCCAATGTTTAAACAATGCTTCTTTAGTATTCTGAAAACATATCCCCTTATTAAAAATAAAATCACAATTTACTTACAAGTTTTTGTATTTCACATAGAATTCCTCAACTTCTACCTCCTCTCCAGATTCCTTCTGCAACGAAAGAAAATTTCAGGCAGATACTTAAAAGCAGCTACCAGGATGTTTCAGAAATGATGCTTTGCTCCCGCATGAACACAAGCTGTGACTGAGATGAGCGGGACTGGACCTTGAGTAAAGACGCGCACGCTGCGAGCTGGGAGGCAGCCAGGGCGACGGAGACGGCCGTGCTCGGGCCGTGCACGCCGCTCCGCTCCAAGTGTGAGAGCTTCTAAGACATGAATCATTTTAACTCCTCCCTAACCACATGCAGCTTCATTCACAACAACCTGACCCCAACTCTGGCTTTCTGCCAAACCCACAGTGTTAAGTAGACGCCAAGTGTACCATTTTCTCAGGCAGCAGCCAATTAGCAACTGCTCTCCTGAATGCCATATGTATTATTTTTGGCTGCCTCATGGCAACTTTACATTGTGGGTTTTGTAATGTTTTAAAATATTTAAGAGACATTTATTTCTCCATATAGTTAATAACTCTAAACAAGAAACCATATAAAACTAAACCTTGCTCTTATGCTGTGATTTAAGTGCATCACTATTCATAGTTTTAGTTTTACTCAATGGCACAATTAAAATCTCTCAGACAAGATGTCTCACACACATAGCAGCCAAATAAAATTAACACTCCAAATACTACATTGCTAGGTAGGGTTAAAATTGTGATACATGTCAGCCATATCCAGAATTTTCAGCTGTAAGATTATCTGTAACCTCTCCCTCGACCCTACCTGCTGCAGCGTGTGCAGAAAACAGCACTCATATGATATTTTAGGCATCTCTGTCCACCCCCACCCCCCACTTTTGGTTTTAGGCTGTTAAGTCATAATACGTAATTTTCTTCTGGAACATTTGATTGGATAAATCAGGGCTCTAAAACATAAATACCACTTACAGATGTTTAGGGATTCTTTCTATACTCCTACAGAGCCCCCAAGCCTGCCTTGAGGGTAATACACGGCTGCTTAGCCACCTCCTAGATGCTTCAAAGAAAATTAAGGCAAGCAGGAACATAGCAGAGGACAAACAAAAGGGCAAAGCCTTGTACGGGATAACAGACTGGTACA
This sequence comes from Mirza zaza, assembly GCA_008750895.1. Classification (NCBI taxonomy): domain Eukaryota; kingdom Metazoa; phylum Chordata; class Mammalia; order Primates; family Cheirogaleidae; genus Mirza; species Mirza zaza. Next base: position 95,821 of record VSMD01048996.1, read on the forward strand.
GATCTATTCAAAGCCACTATGATTCCCCTCCATCTCTAACCTTCAAACTATTTTTGAAGGTTGTGAACTTCAATGTTTCTTTCAAACTCTTGCCTGTATCAGTTAAACGTGAATTTTTTAAACAGTTTTTTCATCTGTCTAGATATCACCAATAAGAAGACTGGACATTCAGGAGTGTGGTCAACACCATCAACACCTGGCTGTGCCCTCACAGATCTATGAAAGAACGTAACCAGAAAGCAGCTTTTTAAACCAATGGATTCAGGACACCCTCTAGTTGCAGATTTTTAGATAACCAAAAAGAAAAGAAATGTTTGCTGGATGGACTTCAAGAGCCAGCGACATAGACCTGGAATTAATTTATAAGGAAACTCCGGTCTATTCAAGTGGCATTCATCCAGGACCACCTCACTTTTTCCAGCCCTAATATTCCCCCGTTCTGCACCCATCTGAAAACATGTTACCTTTATGTAGAACTAGAGATTCTAGAAGAAAGTCAAAGGTAAGATAGTAGGTGACCAGGAAAATGGGAAGCAAGAACTTATTTTAAATTCCAGAGTGTGTGTTTGACACAATAGACTAGATCTTTTGATGCTTCTCATAGCATATCATAAAGTTCAAACCTAGAATGGAACTCAAATGTCTGGGCTTTTACTCTTTTGATACTAACTATATTTCTTTCAATTCTGAAGAAGTTTTTCAAAATTACATACCTTTGAGGTAGTAACAAGACAAGATGTATCATCTCTGTGCTCTACTATTCCCTCTGATTTCCTCCTTTCTGATCTTTTCTCCCATACTATCCTTTCCCTCTCATTCTAAATGGTCTCAATGTCCCAGAATTATAAGTGGGCACCAAAGCACACAGCATCAAATCTTGAACAGTAGAGACAGTTTTTGGTCTGTTTCAATTCTGTTCCCAGAAAGCTCTTACTCTTACAGGCATCTGTCCCCAACTCTCATTAATACCCATTCTCTTGTTTCGAACAGCCATTCCTCTGGGAGCCTACTGTGAAGACTGCCTAACAAGAGGGTCTCGGGCTGCCTGGGAGGAACCAACCAGGTTCTGAAACTTCATTTAGCAGCACCTGGAGCTGGTGCAAAATTGTCCCAGGTCCCAGGTCATATCTTTTGGATGTCCCCAAATATAACACCGTGTTTTGTTTAACTGACCACACAGATTGGATCACCGCCTTCTTGCCACTACATATATAAATAGAGCTGTTTTTCACTCTTCCTTGTGCATAAATATGATCATGCTGACCTCTTTTGCTTTACTGGTAATAAAACAGTTAACAAAAGCATGTGAATGCATAAGCCCTCAGGAGCATCATTCCAATTATTTGCTAAATGGCAGTCAGTTTGACCAGCCTCTGGTGATAGCTGTAAAACAGCCCTAACACCCAACCCTCCACTCCAGCCCAATTTTCAGAAGCTGTTCTACAATAGGCACATCCAGTGAATAACTGCTTCAAAGCAATACTTCCAAGCATGAGTGTGCACGCACACATACACACCCCCACTCAAATTTATTTCTTTGACAGCTACCATTAAATTTGACAGCCCTCTAAGTAATGTTATGTATTCAATAGAATATTTCTGAGAAATGTGTATATCTTTTCATTAGATTATAAAATTAGCCTATGTAAATCTTTATTATTCACATGAAATTTAAAATTTCAAACATATTAAGCTATATTTGTTCCACTGTTCACATGAACCAGAAACTTTGATAAGGCAATAAACTGACTCCTCCAGCCAAGTGGATTCTAAACAGCCACCCAGAAAATGACAATCCTATAGCCCAAAAGAACAAATAACCTTTCCGAAGCATCCTATTACTAAACTAAGTAGTCACAATCAAGAAACAAAGCTAAACTATAGTGCAAAAAAGCGCGAAATTTTGTTAAATAATACATAAAAGACTAAGAAAGCACCTCAAAGATATCAATAAGGCATGTGAATCCCTTCCTACTTCTGGCCCAATGTATTGTATCAGATCACAGTTCACTGACACAAAAATTGACATGATAATGGATGAGATTAGAGTTTTGCCTTCCTTACACTCTATTTTTTAAATTACTAGGTTCAACTAAAGAGAATTAAAACACACACTCTGGAATTTAAAATAAGTTCTTAAAAAGAAAATATATATTTTAAATAAGAAATTTTAAGGAATATAGTCACAATTAGCTTTTAAAACTATTTTTGACCTTCTGATACAAAAAGGATTTGAATTATTCTTCAAAGATGAATGGCTCAAAGCAGAAAGGGCTTCAGGATGACTAACATGGAAAACGTATATAATCCAAGTGTCTATTCAAACTTCACATACAAGTCCCAACTATATCCCTTCCACTGGGTATCATGCACAGCAACTTGTGTTTGGAACAACATAAATGCCTGAACTACTCTTACTTAACATGAGGTGTTGAATTAGGGAGGTTCTGCCAGGCGAGTTCTGTGAGTTTGTCCAACTCCACCATAGTGAATCGGGACCCTTCTCTGGCTACAGTGACGAGGTCAACTGACTTTGAAAAACAGTGAGCCCCCACTATGTGTCAGCACCATTCAGAGTATGCTCTGAGAGCTCATAGCCCATTTTTACAGTGCTGCCAGTGAGAGATAAAGACACCTTCTTCATGGCCAATTCTTAAATTATTCATGGTAATAAGAAACAGACCAGCAGGCATAGCTAGAATCTACAGAAAAATCTCAAATTTCCTTTTGTTTCTATTTGCAACACTTTCCTCGATGTTATTAAAAGTGATAACTAAAGTACTTACTTTGAGAACATAAGCAGTTTAAAAAGTTAGTTACCAGTTTATGTTTAGTGCCTTCTAATGGTTTATTTCCCTTTAAGAAATGCCATGAATGGACAAGCAATCCAATGAGCTCCACATCTCTTCTTTACTTTAAATTATACCTTAAGGCATCTCTCCCCTTCCACAGGAATTTTTCCACTAATTTTCCCCATCTTCAAATTCACTGACTCAACAAATGTTCCACCCCCACATACAGTTGTTTTAAGTTTTAACCTCCTATGATAAGATAAACCTGGTCATCAGTAAATCGAACAATACCTATTCCTAAACCACGGGTACCTATCTAAAAGGGTAGCCGAGAGGATGAAAAAAAGCTCTAACATGGGCAAAACAGAAAGAAAAAGCAATGTCCTACATAATATATAGTCTAAGTGGCTCTGAATAATAGAGCTAATTATAATTTGCAACCCCTAAACCTGCTGAGTACGCCTGCTGAAGCACTGTCAATTGAATGAAAATTAATATATCCCATCCAAATGACAAGCTATTTACTCAAACAAGTCACTTCAATTCAGTGAAGGGGATTACTCTTTAAAGCATGTCAAGTATTTAAATTTTACCATATATCTACAATTCACAAATTAACAGTTCTAGAGTCATTAGTAGGACAAAAATGCAACCTTTCTAATGAGTTAAACAGTGCTCATTTCTACTTGAACAGGTGGGAAATTTGGCTGAGATATTATCATTTAATTCACCAGGGAGGAAATCAGATTCACAGTCGCCTGATAGCCAGCCACTCCACACAACTCCACCCCCTACACTCAATCTGAAAATATCTTGACACGTTGCTTTTGATTATTTTCATATAAACTGGAGATGTTTATTCTGATAAAAATTCATACCTTAAATCATACTATAGACAGGCAAATAATATTAAGACAAAGGTAAAGAGAAGTTTACTGCTAGTTCAATAACATTTTCAAGGATTGCTTGATAGTAGTATTTAAATAGTAAAGATTTTCTATTTGATAAGTCTGGGATCTCACTTTAAATCCTATGATTCCTCCTCACCTTTCTGAGAAGTTACACATTGCATACATTTCACTAAAAAAAAAAAAAAAGTTTATTCTATACACTGAAACATGAAATTGTACTTCCACCCTCCTTAAAAGCAAATAAAAAGAGAGAACTAAGTGGCTCTAACAGTGATTCAAGCTGAATGACAGCCACCTATATGTAAAGGAGACCACTTTCTAGAGATACTGAAAACTATATGTTGGAATATGTAAATGTACCCGGATGTCTATGTAATTATTCAAACTAAGGAAAGCACTTTCTCAAATTGGGCAAGAAGGAAGGTAGTTGGAATGAAACAAGAATTTCCATCAGTAAAATAAAATACAGTGTCAGCAGAATTCTTTGTTAAGGGCTTCATGTGTCCCAACAAAATTGTTAGGCTAGGGACAGATACTTAGAGCTCACCTTTGCAAATCAACATAAATGTTTAAATAACTCTTAAGTAGTAAGTCATACTATCTTTAAAAATTACAATGAAAATAGCCCTACATTTCACCTTTGCACTGGCAAAAATATTAATGAATATTTCAACTGCATATGAAAAATTTTTATAAAACAAAAGAGAAAACATTTACTTGCTAAAACAATAAACAGAACTTCCATCCTAACATGGGGAAGGGTGGAAACTTTCATACAAGAGATGAGAGGTAAATTCGTGTTTACGATTTTTATGATAATATTTATGAAAAAAGGCAGCCTGTAACTCTGAAAATCCTACATGTTTTCTTTGGAGACTTCTGAGTTTCTTGCCTACTCAATGTTATAAAGCATGAATTGATAGATATATTTTAATTTATTTGGGGATAAATATCCCAAAGATTTATATTGAGCTAGTAAATCAGAAAGCATTAGAAATATTACCACAAGTTTTATTTTACGGTAGTGGAATTCTTAAGGAAAATCACAAAGCCAATAATCTTGTAACAGTCACCCTCCTACACACATGAAGACTGTTACCACTCCAAATTGTGCTTACCTGCTTTTTCACTGAACGACTACTCATGATTTTTTCTACCACTGGACCTTCTGCATCAACACATTCCTAAAAAATAAAGTCATGTGAGTCAATACATATGGAAAACATTTCACCCTAAGCTATAAAGCAAGAAATCATTCCCTTTACCACCTCCCTACCAACCCTTTAAATCACTGGGTATAACAAAGTCGCCAGTGGAATATATGACTGAAAAGAACAAAAATCTCACTCTACAGAAAGGCAAAAGGAAGACCTGTGCTTATTACTTTGTGATTATGTGGTTTAATTATGCGGACTAGCATGTGTCCCTAAAGCCAGAGAGCATTCAGAAATTCTAGCAGCCAAGACCAAACAATCTCTGTGTGATCACAGTCTAAGACATAACTTTTCTTCATCTATATCCATGGGGTAAAACTATACTCATCATTCTGCTATTGTAGGCATCTTTTATTTAGGCTGGTGCAAAAGTAATTGCGGTTTCAGACTGTGAATTTTAAATCATTATAACTAGGCTCAAATACATCTTTATTAATCAAAATAGGAACTGTTACAAATCAGCACATTTTTGTCAATGAGAAATAAGTTCGTTTATTCCTGTAGTGCAAAAATCTGTGTTTCAGGATTCCACGAACTCTTGGAAAGCATTTTCTGCATCCTGCTGGTTGTGGAAGCGTTTTCCCTGCAAAAAGTTGTCGAGGTGCTTGAAAAAGTAAGTGGTAGTTAGTTGGCAAGAGGTCAGGTGAATACGGCAGATGAGACAAAACTTCATAGCCCAATTTGTTCATCTTTTGAACCATTGGTTGTGCAGTCAGGTGTTGTCATGGAGAAGAATTAAAACCCTTTCTGTTGACTGATGCCAGCGGCAGGCATTGCAGTTTTCTGTGCATCTCATCGACTTGCTGAGCATACTTCTCAGCTGGAATGGTTTCGTGGGGATTCAGAAAGCTGTAGTGGATCAGACCAGCAGCAGACCACCAAACAGTGACCACCAAGTTTGGCTTTGGGAAGTGCTTTGGAGCTTCTCCACCTAGCCACTGAGCTGGTCATTGTAAGTTATCATATACAATCCACTTTTCATTGCATGTCACAATCCGATTGAGAAATGGTTTGTTGTTGCGTACAATAAGATGACACTTCAACAATTTTTTTGATCTTCATTCGGCTCATGTCATGAGGCATCCACTTGTCGAGCTTTTTCACCTTTCCAATTTGCTTCAAATGCCGAAAGACTGTAGAATGGTCAATGTTGAGTTCTTTGACAACTTCTCATGTAATTGTAAGAGGATCAGCTTGGATGATTGCTCTCAATTGTTCGTTGTCAACTTCCAATGGCCAGCCACTGTGCTCCTCATCTTCAAGGCTCTCATGTCCTTTACAAAACTTCTAGAACCACCACTGCACTGTGTGTTCGTTAGCAGTTCCTGGGCCAAATATGTTGTTATTGATGTTGTATATTGTCTCTGCTGCTTTACAACCCATTTTGAACTTGAATAAGAAAATTGCTCGAATTCACTTTTTGTCTAACATCATTTCCATAGTCTAAAATAAATATAAAATAAACAGCAAGTAATAAGTCATTAGCAAAAAAACATAAAGTGAGAAATGCGCATTAAAATGACGTATAACATAATCACATTTATTTAAGAATGTACTCCAATATCAAACAGCAAATTTCAACAATGCTGGGACCGCAATTACTTTTGCACCAACCTAGTATCTATGGAAGTCACATAAAACGTCACATAACTTAATATAGATAAATTACCAAATAAAACACAAAAGTACATTTAATATACTATTTGATGGGTTACCAGTTTGTTAACTGAAGTACAGTAATGGTAAGAAAAAGAGATTGTTTTTAAAATGATCTTTATAATAATCAATCCTACATTACTACTCATATTTTATATAAACTATGTTATCCATTATTTACATTGCACAGAGAATAAAGTATGCCCTGTTGGGTACTACAAGGCAGTAATTTCACAAAGGGGTTCTTATAGTGCCTAACAGCAGGAGACAAGCTTGAGTGGTTTATTAAAGTCCCAGAAGCTACAGCACTGAATTCTCAGAGGTAAATTCAGCCTCCTTGTATTCTAGCTCTGACTCTTCTTCAGCACAGACCATTAATTCTCCAAAATTGTGTCAAATTACATATCACAGGCTTGTATAAAAATAAATTTCAGTGAACAGGGCTTTTTAAAAGATACTGTTAAACAACTAATTTCCCATAGTACATTAGCCGGTATTAGATGACTGTTCCCCTGCTGAAAGTCCGATGCTTCCATTGAACTTCTCGGACTCCAGCTACAAAATTTCCAGTCCATCTTTTAAAATGCATGTGTGTGAATCACGGGAATCTGGCTGCTAACCTGCTGCTCTGACTGTGAAGTGTTGGAAGGGGAATCTCTCCCAGCAGCATCTGCATCATCTGCCTCCTCATCAGAAATCTTGAACTCCAAGTCTTCAGTGTATCGCTTTCTCTTCACCTGCCTGCTGGACCGCCTCTTCTAAAACAAAAGCCCAACAACATAGCTTTTAAAAAGCAGTTACTGATGCTCTTTATGATGGCTCAGAATGCTAAGATGTATTTTTTAAAAATTAATCTTAAGAAAAGCTGATAATTTTAATCCTGTAAATCACATGAAAAGATCATAGTGGTAACAAATACAGCATTAGAAATGCGGAGAAATCTGGAGTCGCACACGTGAGACAGCCACTGCTCTGCCACTCCCAACTACATGCCCTTCAACTGGACAATGAAAATAATAACAAACTTCCTCCCCACTCAGCCAATGTGTCCATCAAAAGTCACGGCAATATCCAAGCTAGGTAATGGATCTATAGGGGCTCATTATACTATTCTTTCTACTTTTGTATGTTTTAAAATTTTTCCATTAAAAAAATCCAAAAAAGTAAATGCATTACAAGATAATTTATAAATTACAAAGTTCTCTACAAATGCTGTTATAATATTATCCAAGGTACCCAAGATATTTCCAACCACTTAAATGAAAAGGTTTTTGGATTTCAAGCTTGATCCTAAAAGAAATTTTCAAAGAGATGAAGGGTTGAATGGCAAAATTCATAATGATTATGAAAAGTAATTTTACTTTTGTAAACTTAACTTTAACATGCTGGTTAAAACTTAAAAGATTGGTAATAGTCAGTAATAGTAGGATTGCTGGAAAAATGGGTTCTCTTAACTCTTGTGGTCAACATACAACCCCGTATAGTCCTTGCAGGACAACGTGGTCATATCTATCAAAATTTAAAACATGTCAACCCTTCGACCCAGAAGTTTTACTTCTAGTAAGCTACATATCTTGGGAATATTTGCAAAATAAATTGTCAAATAAAAAAAAAAGAAAGAAAGAAAACAGGCCACACAATAAGTAGCTTATGATTCTATTAATGTTTAAGATAATGAACAAAAATTTTGTGTCTATTTTAATATGTGGATCAATATATAAAATCCTTAAGATAAAAATATTCTAAGTCTTGTTTACTTCTCTATGCCTCAAAGAATATTTGCTAAAAAACAAACGTATACGTGTATGCTTTTCAGTAACATGGAAAAAAATCTGAAAAGACACAGCAAATTGTTAATAGCTACTAATTCTTGGGAGAGGCATGAACAGAGCAGAACAAGGGGTTTTGCACTTTTTGTTCAAAATAATTCTATACTGTTTCACTTTTTTGACAATTAATTTGTTTTGTAAGTTAATACCTACTTTTTCATTGATATGTATATGTGATAAAATCTAAGTTTGAAAATGACCCATGTAAGTTTTAAACTATTGATGAATGCAAGAACATTATACCTACAGAATGAGTTTGCAAAGCACATACAAGAAATAAAAATGCGGAGGGAAGTTAATACTTTATATATAGAGATTTCTTTCTAAGAATTATGAAATAAAGCTTTTTAAAGGGCCTCATGAATTATAAAGCTGGGACAGCAAGGCAGAAAGAAGCAAAACACCATCATCGTTTGTACCAAAGGCAAGACAGATACTGCCATCTTTCAAGGCAGGACCAACACAAAGTGTGGCATTGACTGATTTTAATCTTTAGTTTGTACTCCCTCTGCTCTCATAAAGGGGTTTGAGACAGTTCACAACACAAACTTGGTATAAATGACCACCAAATTCAAAACTGTAAGCTCGAAGCCCTACACCATCATGGTGTAGGTACAAAGAACAGCAAGGTACAAAGAACTTTTCTGACATGAGACCACTGGGATAAAGTTTATAAACAAACTTCTTAGCGGCCTAGACCAGAGAGAGTAGTGACATGGCCAGAGGTTCTTCCTGGGACCTTCCTCTCCAGGACAAAGCTTCAGTGCTACCCAGGACAATCAATCCCAGGTGAAGACCTCATAGAATCCAGCAGAGTTTCTGCCATCTGTGATCCTTCCCCACATCACAGGAGGCAGTCTGACTTTGTGGGCCCTACTGCTGAGCACCCCCGTCTGCACTGGCACTAACTACCTCTTATTATGTTACCTGAACGGGTTATTTTGTGGACCTCAGATTCCTGGTCTGTAGAATGGGGTTAATGATAGTTACTACCTCAAACGAACAATGCGAAGATCACATAAGGGGAGTTAATTTGAAGCATTTAGAACAGTGCATGGTACATAACGCGAAATGTAATTAGTAGGATTAAAGTCATCATTAATCAGCTCCAGCTTTCCAAAGAAAAATGGGCCAGTTACCTTGTACAGCTTCCCTTCTCTCTTCCCAAAACTGACCTACTTACTCCTGCTCTCAGGCCCACTTTACCATCCCTCACTTCTCAACTGCCAACTCTTTAAGATATAAAAGGCCATTTTATCAAGAACGATGTTTTAATTTTGTCAAATTTAACATATCTGTACGTCACTTGATATGTCAACTTAACAAAATTTAAATGAATTCATTTCTATTTCCACCTCTATGCCACTCTAGTAAGTAGGAATGTGCTGCTAACAATCCATCTGTGATGTTTTCCCAGGCTTCCATGCTTGAGGCCACACTACCATAGTATTCTTCCAGCATAAGTAACTGGAGAGGGTCAAAGACAAACCCACGTCATATCAAATCCCACTCTGATATTAAAGAAATGCTCCAGTACAATAAAACAGGAGGCTTTCCTTTAAAACAGAAATTTATGTACTATAAATATAACTTTTATAATGTAAATGCCTCCTCATATAACTTAGTGATATAAATCCACACGATAGTGATGGGGTTACTTAGTAGAGGATGTGAGGTCGCTTCGTAAGTGTAAACAACTCCAAAACACAATTGGAACTCAATCTTCTAAAATTTCTGAATATTATATGGCTTCCCTAATTTCTAAATAATAGTGATCTTAAGATCATTTATTTTGGGTACCAAGGTTCCTTTTACAACTTCCCAATGTAAAATTAAATTATTTATTAGATGTTTCTATCATGATTTGGTAAACTATTACTATATGAAAGAATTCTGTGAATCAAAATGAAATGTAAGAATTGCATTTAAACCGTAACTCAAAACTTCTGAATTGACACTAATAGGCCAACTTTTAAACTTTGATTGCTTTAGAAAAGATACTTACAGCTAAAACAAGTACACTTAATAGAAGATTTAAAAATGTCCACGACCTTACTGTTGTAGTACCTTGCGATACAACTTTTAGTTAAAATGATATAGCACTTATTTCATCGAATCAATCACAAAACTCAAGAATTGTAACACTAAGCCCTTCATGCGTGTGTTACAGGAAGAAACATAATAAATAACCAGTCAGCATCACTTCCTGTGTCAGAGACACCAAGAAAGCACTGCTTTCAAAGTCACTCCTTGTGTGGTTGTTTTATTAGCTATTAAGAACATTACATTTAAGCCCTAGCCAATTAGAAAGGATGCACCAATATTCACTTCAATTGATTAGCAGTTTTCTATAACTGAAATGCAGAAGGAAAAAAAAACCCCAAAAAACATAGTATTTCATAAAGTTCATTTGAGTCTGAATTAATACAAATAGATTTTTAAAAAAACAACAGCAGTCACCTGAGGAAAAATAACAAAATTTCCTTGATTTGTGTAAATAAATTCTTAATAGTGTCCAGATACTAATGTCATAAAAGTCCTATTTAATCAAACACAGATCAGGAGAAAACACTCTTGAGGATAAAAATAAAATTCAAGATCATTAAAATATTTTCATTTACAAAACTTCCTAAGCAATTAAAAAAAAAGGCATCTACTTACCTTCCCAATATCTTTCCACTGACGTATAAAATAAAAAGAAATTACATAACCAACCCACATTGCCAAAGGTATCACTACATTGGTTATATAACCAAACCAAACCAAAAACACATTAATTCACACTCTCTTTACACCTAGTCATTAGGTTAGGCCATTCTGTGAAGTTATAGATATCAGGGAGTTCTACTCAAACAAGCAAACAAAAAACCAAAACCCAAAATATCTGATATTCTTTAGAACAGAGCTGCATATTGCAAATATTTTGTTTCTAATTGGTAGGGGAATAGGTAGGAAATCCTGAGTGGACACTAAATGGTAAAAAAAAAAAAAAAAAAATCCAGTAAGCTTTTAGGGGCCTGCTTCCTATTCCCGCAGGACTCCTCAGTAATTGCTCCTTGATAACTTAGATGTCATTCACATAAGTTACATTCCCAGCCATCCCAGTGGACCACACTGGCATGTTTCCAGGAAACCTAACAAGGAAATAATTTTTAACTGTCATGTATAAGGGTCCCTCTCAGTCCAACCCGTGAAGGCAGTGTGCTTCATATACAAGAACCTAAATTCCTAATGTTTATTTCAGGGCTAGTCTTTCAACTCATTTCTATAAAATTCTCCCAACAGTCAGGAGACTCTAACACTAGAATATTCTGCAGAGTTACCATTTAGAAAGTCAGTGACTTGCTCATAGAAACTTTAATACTGACATGAATATATCTCAACTCTGACCGTCAGATGTCAGAAACTTTAATAAGACAAACTACAAATCATATCTTGATTTCTCATTCTGCAAAATTTAAAAAACTGACAAGCAACCAAAGTTCAGAGAAATTTAAAAATGGGAATGAAGCTTTAAATGAACCAATATATTAATAATATGTTAAGATGGTAATAACATATATAAATATCAAAACATACATTTACAGAAATAAATGAATATTCTTTATTAATTACACAGTCAAGATGGCAAAACCAAGTCATTCTGGTCAGGAGTTTAATTTCATGTTGGCCTCCCCAGCTCTCATTGCTATGGAGATAATGTTCCAGACAACAATAAAGACATCTCAAGAGCATCTCTATAACAAGATAGGAGAGGTCTAGTGTACTTCATATGCAGCTAAAGTTACCCATGCTAAATAACCAAGGCATGGGGAGTGGAATAATAGTATTACCTGAACACCTGGGTCCTCGTCTTCTTCAGGAGAAGGAGATGGTGGGGGCGTTTTGTCTAAGTCTGAATTTTCAGAACCTTCTGTCTTTCCCTTGTTGACCTTTTTCTTCAAAGCACTTGCTTCTGAATCAGGTTTCTTATTACTGGAATTCAAAGTGGATCATTTAGTGCTCACTTTTTAATGGGGTTTTCCACATCCCAAACCATATTTTATTTCCCACATTAACATCCCTAAAGTATCAATGACAACTGATAAATCAATGCATGTTGGCCACGTATAGTTAAGTGCCACTCTCAATTAAGTTTTTATAGTAAAACTCCATATTGATGACTTTTACCAAATGTAACCCTGATTAAAAAGAAATTGCATCCAAAAACTCCTACTACCACACATAGTATATTTGTCCAAAACTCCTACCAATACACCAAGCCATAATGAAAAATCAGACTAAGAAGTCATTTTTGCTATCAAGTTTTTAAGATGCAGAATATTATTTTTTAAACTGTCATGGAAAACAATATAATGATCATTTCTTTGTTTCTTACAGATTGTTTTAAACATTCCTATTTAAGTCCTTTTTTTTTGATCAGTACTACTAGGTGTCCTCTTTTACACCATGCAGTTACATTTTTATACAACTTATAATCTTTCTAAAATAAAAATACATAGCAATTTCCTGTTCTACATATTTAGTTAATGCTGTATTCTTAAATATAAGTCTTATTTTGGTGTACATTTTTTTGAAAATTGCAATTAGCCTTTTTTTCCCAAAACCTAGGTCTCTGAAATACAAAAATATAGGAAAGCAAGCCCAATAACTAAAACACATGTTCCACATATGTTGCTGACAAACATTAATGGGATTTGAATGTTACATCAGACAAAAGACATAAACTCTAAGATAATTTTTTAATTTAAGTTTACCATCACCTCTAGAACCTTTACCTGACATTCTTTTAAAATCTGCACTTAGTGCTACCTTCCATTTCAATTTTCAAGCCATCCTCAAGATTTTCTAACATCAATTATCATTTGTTATCTAACACTGAAAATAAATACAACCTCAGTAATGATTATATTTTACTATTTCTGGAGAGCCTAAAATTTCAATAAATTTTGAAAACAAAGGATTTTAAAAAGTTTATAAAATTTTATTTATTGAAGTTTGTAAAGTCCCAGAAAAGTATGCTGACAGAATACATTAAACAGCATGTTTTTAATCTCAGCTACCACAAAAGGAAGAGGCCAAGATATTTACATGCTTTTATTCAAGTAAAACATTTGTCATGTAAAATATTTCAAAAGTACTATTAATATAGTAAAAATATCCATCAGACAGCTAAAATGTATTTTTTCAAATAATAAAGAAAATATGTGATCATCTTAAACTAGTTATTTTTAAATGCTCACATTTTGTTTTTATTTTATTTTGTTAACATTTTAGCATAATAAATAGCCATATAAGAAAATAACTCAAGATAACAGCAAATGGCAGCTAGGTTTAGAGACTTATTTTTATTTTAAAAAAAGAAAAAGGCAGTGTTCTAAAAACTTTAAGTCCCCAAAAGATCCACAGAAAGCATAATATTTTTTAAATTAAAAATAATCCATACAACAGTTCCTCATCCAACTGTCCTAGTGTTTATGCTACACATGGACAGAAGTCTCCCCTACTATGAGGCTCCATTTCCAGCATTTATTTCCGCTCTAACTGCCACAAATTATACAATACTACAGCTGAACACTGGGCCCCTTTCCTTTCATCTGCACGCCAAGAGCAATCAGATTACCCTGGTAACCAGCGGTCACATGACCAGCACCTGCTCTTTTGGCTGGATGCCACTGACTAAAGCCATCTGCTTCCCTCAATCAGCTTTCAAACATTCTCAACACCTGCGCTGCAGTGTTTTGTGGTTTCTTTTATCAAATCAGTGCAAAACTGCTTCCAAAACTTTACATATTTCTCAAATTTGTTTAAATCAGAGGTAGGCCTGTCAAAGAGTTGAATCACTGCCAGGTAAAGTGAGTTGGCAGCTCGTGTTTTTCATGGTGACCTCTCTATACCAGAGCAAAGTACAAGGTTTAATGTGGTGGAGTTGCCGGGCCCTGCACACACTATCCTACAGGAGTAAAAGGCTTACTACTATTTGGAAGCCGACCAGAGCCCAGGTTTGAGGAAACATCAATTTGCTGAAGGAGAGAAGTGCTAATGATTTTCCATCTGCCCTTCCCAAGAATGAACTGTATGGAGCCTCCAAGATGGCTGAAAGTCAGACAGGACCTCTCCAAATGTTTAGACAAAAAGCCTGTAGCCAAGGGAAGCACTTACCCCAGATCTGATTACTGAAAGATTTCTAAACTCATTAGACTTTGCTCTATTAATGTCATTCAGAGACAGCTAAGCATTTCCATGCATCGATATACAAATCAAAAAACACCCTAAGAAGTCAAAAAAAACTATAAAACCCTCAGTGTCCACTAATGACATTATAATCGAGGACGAAATTAAGTTATGTAAATTAAACTGCATTTGCTACTATTTTGCAATAAGCTAATCTGGATTTTCAACTAAGTGCTATCCTAAAACTGCTTTGCCCAAAGAAACTAAAGATTTTTCTTTTAACAAATGAAGGTAATACACAATGGTGGATAAGAGAATTGGTTTGAGTCAGATAGACTTTGGTTCAAGTTAAAACTGTCGTCAAAAGCTGTAATCCTGGATAATTCACTTAATTTCCCTGAGCCTCTGTTTCTTCACCTGTAAAAGGAGGTTAATAATCATACCTTCCTCCAGGATTTGTTCTGAGGCTTGAGACAATGCATGGATAGCTAACATTCGCACACATCTGGAAGACAAGCAGTTAAGTCTGGGAAGTATTCTCTGGCCATGGCTCAGACCCAATTGGGCTGAATCAACTGCAGAGACTTATAGACAGGACCCTATCTTCACGTGTGGGGCTACCCAGCATCAGACTGGTGGAGAAAGGACACAGAATCCACATGCATAGTCATTATTTAAATCTCTAAGGTTCAAAATTGGTCTTTTATAATTTCAAAGCTAAAACCTAGTTGTACGCGCATTCCTCTTCCAAATTATAATATAAGCTTGAATACGCAAAAGACGCAACTCTTCTAGTTGGGGGATGGGAATGCTGCTAAACAGTAACCATCCTTAAATTAACACTACAATATTGAAGATGAGGCCACGAAGCTCCTCGGTGCCAATAGAGAACCTCAATGTACCTCTCTAACAGTTGCAGTGATGGCTACTCCTGGGGCTTGGCCAAGGCTGGCTGCCACACAGCAACCTATGAGTGGGATCACAAGAATAACCGGGCCATGTACAGGGAACATTTTCAGATTCTAGCTCTGAATGGCACTAGACCTAAAGAAATCACGTCTGTCCTCATTCCTCTCCTGAACCTGCTCTGCCTCCTGCATTTCCCAGCTCAGCATCACGGTAATGCCTCCTAAACAATACCTGCAAACTGATTTCCACATGTTACCAGAGTGATCAGTTGAAATGGAAATCTGAATCATTCTTTTGCTTGAAGTCCAATCCCCTACATATAACATCTAAGATTCTCAGGATTGGTGTGCCCTCTGCAATTTTTGCAACTGGCAACATTAGCTTTTCATACTCTTCCCACACCCCAGGCCCTTTACCCCTTATGCTCTAGGCATACAAAACTATTCCCAAAAGACACATCTATCTCTCCTACCTCAACTTTCACCCCAACCTACTCATCTGCAAGACTCACCCTGACATCACTCATTTCAGGAAGCATTTCCTGACCACCGTAAGAGTCTGTATTTGGGTATGACCTCCTCACTCTACCTACATGTCACATGATGAACCCTATACAAAAGATATATAAAATACACAAAATTCGATAACATTACTGCAATGTATTAAAATCAAAGCACTGTGTGTGTTTGTGTCTTTCTCTATCTTGTAAACTCTAGGAGAATAGGAACTGTGTCATATTTATCTTTGGATTCCTAGTATCTACTCAATTATCTACTCAACTACTTATAAATGTTAGCTGATCTAGTTAATTAAATAGTCCAAGTAATAGCAATAACAGCAACACATATATAACTAACTCTATGTGCCAGGCACGACTCTAAATGTTAACTCATTTAAGAAAATCTAACATAGCATCTATCTTTATGATGAAACACCTATTTAGTTCAGTAAAATGGGTTAAAGTATCACCAAAATAGAGCGAAACTTAGCAATTTTTCAAAACCAAGAGAAAGGAATATCATCTACATACCTCACCTCTCTATTCACAAAGCTCTTTCATTTCCTGATCCTTATCTCCCATGATTAATGATATAACCAAAATGCAGAGCCATCCCTCCTGAAGCTAGAGATGAAGAGTTGTCCCCTCATCAGGCTAGAGACTGAGACACAGAACCATCTGCTCATGTAGCTAGAGACTGAGACACAAAGCCATCTTCTCCTCAAGGTAGACAAGCCCTTGTCATCTTGGAAGGAGAATATTTTCTGGGGAAACTGCTGGAGGTGTGAAGGGCCCCTGTTCTTCCACCAGCTTACAACCCTGTGAGAGTAGAGTTACACTGATGGGCAGCTGGATGTCCTCAGGGTCCACTGCTAAGTGACTAATCTCTAAAGTTTTGTAATTACTCCTGATGTCATCAGAGCATTTAACATCTTAATGAGAACCCTTAGAAATAAGCATTAAGAGAACACAAACTTTGTAATCACTGAGCAATATCTTCACATGGAGGAACATTCTAGGGAATCTACACTTATGGAAGAATTCATATTCAGCTTACGACTGTAAGAGTCCATAAGAATGGGCGGGCTCAGTGCTGTTACCTGAAATGGTTGGATGGATTCATGTGAGCTAAAATATAGCGTAGATAAAGAATTCATTTTGTTAAGAGTACAGTCTTTCTAAACAAGGCTTTCTATGCAAAGGACCAAAACTTACTAGAATCCCAGGTAGTTGCCCTGATTTATTACAAAATAGAATGCAGTTAAATACTGATTAGTGTCCTCCTAAGGATCTAAGTCCCCAACAGAAAAAAAAACTTGAAAAGGAACCATACTGTGGAACCAAAGGTGATGAGCAGGATATGGTCAGTTAATAAAAATGTCTGGACGATGGGGAGGGAGTTCTCAATCAAACAAGCCCTTCAGATGGGTTAAGTTAGTGAAGATTCTCATCACATTGGGGAAAATCAACCTTGAGGCTTAGGTCATTGAAGATTAATCAGGTTCATTTTCAGGGACTCGAGCTTCTCCAATATGTTACAAGATAATCTTTTAGGAGAAGAGCAAAAGGTACTGAAGCATATTCTTACACATTATATGCTGAAAAGGCTTTTTAAATAGAGACGTGAACCTAGTGGGTAATAAGTAGTAGAGGTGTTCATTGCACAGGATGCCACAGGGAACATGACACAGGACGTGTGTGGCATAACGTACCTCTAAAGAGACCTGCCATAACAAAACAGTCAACTGTTAGGGCCAAGGGCTCAGTGGTGGTAGAGAAAGAGCATACAGCCTCTCAACTCAAGGGCACAGGATTTCTTTTAAGCCCTGCCTACCATATGGTAAGTTTGGGGTTTTTTTGAGACAAAGTCTCACTCTGTTGCCCGGGCAAGAGTGCCATGGAGTCAGCCTAGCTCACAGCAACCTCAAACTCCTGGGCTCAAGCGATCCTCCTGCCTCAGCCTCTTGAGTAGCTGGGACTACAGGCATGTGCCACCATGCCCGGCTCATTTTTTTCTATATATTTTTAGTTGTTCAGCTAATTTCTTTCTGTTTTTTTTTTTTTTTTTTTTTTTAGTAGAGATGGAGTCTCACTCTTGCTCAGGCTGGTTGGGAATTTTTTAAACAATGAAAAAGAAAATTAAAAACTAAAAAGACAAACTAAATTAAAGCAGCGTACAATGTGGTATATCATAAAGTAAAATTAACACCACAAAGTAAAAATTTTAAATAAAGTCCTAAGACTAAAATTTAACAAGTAATAAAATGCAGACGACAGAATAAACTAATGAGGAATGAGAAAAACCAAACTCTAAATGGCAGATAATAAACCCGAAATTCAACGGCTTAACGCCAAGGCAATCAGCGTCCCTGAAGTGAAGCCCACAGGAGTACCCAGTGGACTCCCGACGGCTGTGATCCTGTACCTCGCAGCCTCGGACATCTTCCGTGTCCCGAGGAGGAGCCTGGCCTGGTGTCCATGTGCCCCACTCCAAGCAGGTGCCTTGCTACCCCCAACTCCTAAACTCCACCCACAAATTCCTTACCCAACTTTTTAGTTGAGAAAGGGAAGAGTCGTGAGAGGGCAAAGAGAGAGAAAGGAATTCTGTTTTACTTACGAACAATAAATGTATGATTTTGATGAAAAATTATTAATAGACTTTTTATGCTCTTTTGAGAGTCACTGGGTGAAACACCCATAAGATAAACACCAATTCGATTTAAATTGTTACCTTAAGAAGCTATTATAGAATAAAGTATTCCCTTAGTAGACTAATTGTGCTAAATTTTTGGGAAAGACATAGCAAAGAAAATTAGAAAAGGTTCAGAGCCTAATATGCTTTCATTTAAAATGTATATTTCAGATTCAACATACCTTGCCTTTGCATTTTATGATCAAACTTTCCATATGTGAGGAAGCTGAGGGTCAAAGAGGTTAATGCGTTACCCAAGAAGTGGCAGTCCAAGGACTGAAGCCCGAACCTACTAAGCTCACAAGGCCACATTTGAGTGCTGAGACTGGCCCCAGAGTGACACTCCTCAGGAAGATCATCTTAGGAGCCCAGCACCGGCCTGGACTGTTAAAGTATTTTTCAAAACACTGACATATTTCCTAGTGAACATCTTCAGTTACTTGTAGGACACCCTGTCTTTAGGATAGCTGCAGTGTTAATCCATTTTTAATACTGATTATACCCTAAAGAAAAAAATGACTTTTGTTATGCAGTCAAGAATTAACATTGAAAATCTATCTGCAAGTTAGTGAGTTTTGTGGACTGAATTAAGATATGCCAGAAACAACATGGAAAAGAAATCCAGTTAGCTAACACACATTAGTACTCTTGACTATGTGGTACCACCTCACATTGTAAGGCAACATAAAAAAAATTAAACAAATTAGACATTACAAAACCAATTCAAAAAGTATGCCTTTCAATGGCTTTTTACCATAATCTATCTTTCCAAGTGCCAAACTGTACAGGGCACACATTTGACTAGTTGTGCCACATTTTAAGATGCCACTCTCATTTATGCATAGCAATCCCGTGACCTAGGAAGGGAAAGTGAGGGCAAGCTTGGCGGTCAGAACCCCACTCCCTAGATTCATTATTATCTTCTCTGATCAGCCAGGGTGGCTAATTCAACAAATAAGCCATGCTGCCCACCCACATTTCAATCAGGTGCTATAGGTAGGATGAGAATTAGGTGGACCAAGTGGTCAAACCACAAAGGAGAAAATATCATCAGGAAAAGCCAAACTCCTGTGAAACTTTATTGTTCCTACAGAAGTTAGGGATACAAATAAAATCAGTATTCTACTGGGAGTTTGAGGGTGTTGTCTTCCTAATAGCAAAAAAAAAAAAAAAAGAATGGTGTCTTTTTCCTTAATTCACACTTTATTTCCCTAATTAACATTTTAAAGCTAAGCCACAGAGACTTCTATATAAGTCTTCTGAAGGGAGGGCTGGCATTGCAGGTGACTGATGCTCTGTACCCTGGCTTTGCACAAGCATCCAATGATTCAAGGAGGGCCTTTGTCCAGGCAGAAAGGCAGAAGATCTTTACGTATTAAGTGACAAACTTTGTATTTATAAAGAGTTTCATATTTTTCAAAAGTATTTTCACACATATAGACTTATTTTAATTAAGAACAAAACAAACTCTATGATTCTTTCTGTTCTTTATCTTCCAATCCTAACATCACAACCACATCCTACTATATGGCAACATGAGCTCCACCCTAAAATTCCACTTGAGAAAGACTTCAAAGGAACGTGTCTTGAGAAAAATCTCCCTTTACATCCTACTGCTGCTCATGGTTTCTTCACCTCTCACCCTTCATTTGATGGGTGCAGTGAGAGTTGAAAGAGGGATCTACATCACCCTCTCCCACATAAACCAAAGTGGCAGCAGACCATTGCTTTGAAGTCCACTGCAGCTCACTGGATGGGCAGAAACGAATTTCCAGCAGGCCCCGTGTGGTCCATCCTGCATCTAGCACAGAGCATTAGTTAGCAAACTTGCTTTCAAGGGTCAATGTCGTCAGGCATTCTCTTCCCCCAATGGATAATAAACTGAAGCACATGTCAAAGATGTCGGTGTCTATACTAAAAAATGGCTGACGACTCTCTAGCCCTGCTTATTCAGCTAATCTAAGATGAATCAGATAGAGGAAGGACCACAATGGGGCCCCTTGCTGGCAATGGGAGGCCCAGAGGTGGTTATCCTAAAGGAAAGGATTTGGGATTAAAAAGATCCTGGCCTCTTTGTTGAAGAGAGGATAACCTTTGAGACAGAAGGAAAAGGGGTACTTGTTCCCATCCCTGACCTGGAGCTTGGATTTAATGAACCAGAGACTGGGCAGGACAGATAGGTGGGCAGGGCTGCAAAACATTCAGGGATACTTTCCTTGTCAACACCGGAAGGACTCAACAATCCATTTTACCATCCCAAATTAAAGAAATCTATACCCTCTTCCACAGGCACAGGGTCCAAAACACTTAATTCTGTCTTTCTAAATGTCCAATGTCTTAGGTCAAGACTAAATCATAGCATGTGATTTTATTACCTATGTACCTGATGGGAAGATATCTGACTATCTGGGGGTTTGTACTTATTAGCAAAACTGGCTTACTGGTTTGCTTTTGTGTCTAATCTCTATTGAAAAATTTTATATATTGCAAGAGTACACTATAAAACATGTATTAGTTTATCAAAATATACCACCACTGGGCTAGCTGGCTGGATGAAAACATTTCTCAGGTAAACACTCTGTAATTGAGAAAACAATATTTGAAAAAAGCTAATTTCCTTAGAAGAACACTGCTAAATAAATATTAACCACTTACTATTAATGATAATGATAGTGTGATTTGTAAAAAGTACTCTTACATTTTTTTGGTACATTGTAAATTTTTTTAAATAAGAATGGTATGTTTATTTTCCCATTTAAAATAAAATGGTATCTTTACTCTTAATGGAAAAATAACATTTTAGTTTTCTACTAAATTTAAAACTGGGGTGAAGGTAGAACAGAGCAAGGAACAAAACATGTTCCTAGAAACTGTGTTAATAACAAGTCTACATTGCTTCATTTAAGCTTTAGTAGTCAAGTCACAATCTTTGGCCAAGTTCCCTTCTTTCTGTATATTCAAAGAATCTTTATATAGCTAAATGGACCACTAAATCCTTCAAGAGTCATTCAAAGGAAGCACTTCCTCCAAATTCTCTCTCATTTCACAAGGCCCATGCAAGCACAACAGAAAACGCATTGAAAAGAAGAATGCAAATCCTCATATTTCAGCTCCGTGAATCTTTCCATATGCAAAACTGCATCCTCTCCAGTCCACAAATGTCTTAGCTCTTATTTTCAATATTAACAGTCAATATTTGAAAGCTATAAGGATACTTGGGGAGAGCACTAGAAAAACGGACAGCAAAATATATATTAACATAACAGGAAAAGGAAAAAAGATACAGTCCTACTAGAGAAAAGGAATGTGGCCTGTTTTTCTCATCATGATTTTACGTATTCTTTTTCTGAGATGCTGAACATCTTTTTCTGTTTCACTACCATTCTGTGTAACAGCTTCTGGGCAGATTCTTTTAGGTTCTCCTATACAGAAAAGACAGACGTAATTGTATTTTGGTTGTCAAAAAGGCCAGTGCTCTGTGAATGACCACAAATTCAAGCTTCAGCCACTTTACAGACCGAGGTGGGATGCCAGGTAGTGAGGTCACCAAAAGGCACACGAGGAAAATCAGCCCCACAACGGTCACACTTCTCGTGTCCTCTATTACTGAGTATGTGTGAATGACGCAGACCAAGCTCTCTCCCTGCCAGTGACACAAGGCAGAGAGAGACAGGCCACCAGCAGGTCACTTTCTTTACCACCTGCTCAAAGGACAGCACACTTGTCTGTAGAACCACAGCAATGACAAGGCACACAAGGCTACAGAGGAAAGATGTGAGCAGTTCTACACTAAATTTTTCATTCCACTTCTGTTTATCCCATTTCAGCCCTCCACAGGAAAATTATTTTCTGTATAAACAAATTTATCAAGTTAACTTATTCAAGAATGAAAATAACTGGTATCACATAACATTTTGCAAAACAAAATTGCCACTGTTGTATTTCAGTGCTTAAAAGCAAACTGCTAATGCAATTCAGACCCAGTACTAACATAACCCAAACCCCCTATTACCTTCATCACTGCATATTCAATTTACATAATTATTCTGTGATGCTATTCAGAATTTACATGTAGTTGTATGCATTCTAGTTATGTTCGCTTCAGGGACGCTATTTCCTTTCTATACTCAGTGGAACAAGGAGACCACAACTTGGCATACCCAATTCATCTGACCAATAGAAACAATGTGGTTCAACAAAATTATGGTTTGGTTTGTTAATTTGCTTAAAATTTCAATTCAATTACCATATGCTTGGACAGCCATTCTCATCTGACCATCCACAACAAGAAAGTCTCTGGGCAATGTCCTTACTACACTTCATTGTAAATCAGCAAGTGGCTCTGTAAGTCATCAGGTGACCACGGCCAATAGACATACCACCAACTCTTGGCTCCCCCCCACCTCCACTAGCATGGCCTAAGTTTCTGGGACACCTTACATCAGCTCCTTTTTAACCTGTACATCTCTAGACTCATCAGAAGTGTTCCATTAAATTATTTTCACACCATTTGGGATAAAAACAACTATTGCCTATAGCAGGCATTGACTGAGACTATTAGTCAAAAGCAACAGGGGGAAAAAAGTACTAGACTTGCTCTTGGGGGTAAAATACACCCTTTTCTTCCTACCCAAAGCATATGACTCTAGTGCAAAGTCAATACTCAGATTCAGCAACGCCTAACACTCTGCACAGCCTCTGACTCATAGTCCAGGATGGACAGCTGATGGCATATCTATAAGGCTGCACTGAATGCTTCTATAACAGATAGATACAAGGACTGTATCTGTTCTAAGGAGGCATGGTGTGCTGAGTACTGATTAGGTTTGATGCCCCAAGTTTCAAACATCTGTTTACAGTTGTTAGGGAAATTTTAGCAAGTTTCATTGTTTAATACATTTTAATATCTGCCTGAAAGTACTCTACAGGAGGTAAATGTATGCTAAACTAAGTTTTTAAAGATAGGCCTGCCAGATGTGGACTCAGAACTTGAAAGAATACACTTGGAAATCCATGACAATATCCAAGATATAGTATTATTTTTTTAAAATCAACTTTTATCATTAGGTGATAAATTCAAACATTAAGATGAAAACTGAAGCCAGATACATCTTGATGTTAAAATTAACACTGGTGATATATTTTCTGAACTCCAGAAAACTTCTTTAGAACAGACTCCTACATTTTGAGTTACAGAAAAAAGAATACATTATTTTAGATTTTGTTCTGACTTCTTTCTCCTTGGGAAAAATAAGCACATACTTTCTCCTACCAAAAGCATGGTATTTAAATTTAGGCAATTATATTTTTTAAAAACCACCTCATAAAGTCAGGCTGAAATTACACTCATGTCTTCCTTCCTCACCATTTTATCCTTAACATTTAAAACAGTAACTGCAAATAATAAGCACTTAATAAAATATTCCTTAAATAAATGAAAACAGATTTTATAATGGGTTGAGTTTAAAAGAATGTTCATGAAAAGAAAAAAAAAATGATGGTTTTCAATTAAGACACCACATACTGAGGCATCAAAGAAAGCTCATAAGTAAATGCAAATATTAAGTTATCTGTAGGATTGAGTTAATGAACACAATTCAGTTATTTTGACACCATAAAAGGTATAGAGAGTAAAATTTTTTAAATGACTATGATTCAAACTTTCAAAATACCACATAATAATGTATTTTGGGTTGTTTAGATATTTTTAGCAGGAAGTTGACAATCCAAGTTTGTTCTTTTGCTTGGAGGCAACATCTTTCCAGCCATAGAACTAATCTCCTCCATTTGTGTACCTGCGCCTGCATGCACAGGGCAGCTACAAGTGAAAGGTTTATAGACCAATGATCTCAAAAATTTCATAGCAATTGCAGAATCAAGTGTGTGTGTATGTGCGCGCATGCACACACACAGGTGTGTATTTACATGAGCATGTGAGAGTTGGGGTGGAGCATGTTTTCTAACAGAGTTTGCAAACAGGTTCAGATTAACTAAGGCTGACCATACTTCCATCTGGAAACTATATTTTCTAACATGAGCCATATTCTGAAAAATAGATTCAGATGTTTGGAACTGGTTCAGAACAGTTGTAAGAAATGTTCAGTACAAATGAAAAAAATTAGTCTTCAATGTCTTCTCCTCTCAGCTTTTCTTACCGAATAAATATGCCTCCTGGGGGGGTCAGAGAATTGTGGGGCAAATATGTAGTAAAGGAGGCTCTTCCCTAGAACTTTAAATCCATGCTATTCTTGAATGCATAGCTAATGGATAAGTGCCATTTGATTTCTCCCATGTTGCCTACTAGGATTGCAACCCTGCCCCTGGAAGGCTTACTCCGACAAGTGGAGAGAATTAATTCTCCTGTTTCGACTTCTGGGAAACAGGGCTGAAATGCTTAAGTGAACAACACAGTGACCTTTCTTTCTCCTATAATCCCTCCTGCTTGGTTTTGCCTCATCACTGAAAATGAAGTTGCTGGTCTAGGCTTACAAATAATTATGCTGTTAACTTGATTCCATTTGTTAAATCACAAATTTTCACAAAACTGTAAGAAACTGCTCCTTAAGTAATGAATAATTTTTATCCAATAAGGTCTCTAAATCAACAGTTCATCAATAATTAAGTCCTAAATTTCAAAATGCTTAAAAACCTTAACTTTTTAGTTTGATATTAGGAAAAGCAGCTCAGTAATGATGATGAAAACCATCATGTCTCCCTCACTCCCCCCATCTCACAAGCTGTAACTGTTCGGTGCTCATTTCTGTACTATCAATGTCTTGTGGTTGTTGCTTCTACCCACAGCCTACCTTGACTTTTTGCTGGATTTAGGTTTTGGCGTGGCAGTTTTTGCTTTCTTTTCCTTTGGCTCTTTGGGAATCTTAGGGGCTTTTGGGGTCTTGGGTTCCTTGGGCTCTTTTTTCTCCTTGGGTTCTTTCGGTTCCTTCGGATCTTTTTTTGCCTTTGACCTTTTCTTTTTCTTTTTCTCTTCTTGGGACCCATCCAGTGAGTTCCTATTTAGTTCTTGGTTATCAACCCCACCAGGGAAGTCATCTTTACCAAAACTTTTACTGGGATCCTCTGCAACAATGTGGTTGTTTTTCTTTTTCTTCTTCTTCTGCTGTGGCTGCTGTTCTATTGACGGCAGGTAATCATCACTCTTCACTAGCTGAGCGTTCGGTCCACTAACCTGAGTCATATCCGGCACTGGTTTCTCTAGAAAGGGCTCCGATGGAGAATGCTAAGAGACACAAATAGGAATTGAAATTAGTTTACCATTCTTTGCAATGAAGAAAGGAACTGAAAGTTAGTGGCCGATGTTTCTAAACTTATTCTATATTCAAGGTAGCAAATACAGTTGTAGAATCTATCATTTTTCTCTTATCAAAAAAATGTTTAAGAGAAAAGCTTTTAAATAAGAAAAAAATAGCATGTAATACAGTAAAAAAATCAGTTCAAGACTAAAAAAATTCTCATTCAGCTGAAGACACTATTTTTTAAACAGCGTACATGAAAAATGGTGGATGATAAAACAGCAGCAAAAGCTAAACCACAATGAATCAATCTAGGTGTTCTTTTCCCATGTAGGAATGGGAACTCAAATTAAAGGTATATAATTTAGTCATTTTTAAAAAAGAACAAGTGTGCTGAATATTGCAAGATGTAATGCTGTGAAAGTTTGAAATAAAAGTGTAAACATAATACATAAATATTACACCGTACAGGACATTTCCATCAAATTAAAAGTACACATTCAAACAATGATTTTGAATTGGTTAAATGTTTTATACTAATATTCAACATGGACAATGTTTTTCTTAACTTCCTAAAGCTCCGTATTTCAAAATTTCACTGAAGGAGAGAGAACCCAAATCATTAATGCAGCGTGCACTGTGGGACATTCTTGACATTCATATAGGATATACTCAGAAACTGTCTTAAATACAGTAGAAAATACCAACAACTGGGATGGGACGCTGAGTAGTCAGCTGAGATCGGAGTAAGTGACTCCTGCACATAACAGCCCTGAAGCTAACAGTCCAAACAAGAGCAGCACTGGATAGATTATCATCTGTACCATAAATTATGACATCTAATGAACCTTATATTCAACAAAATACTTGAAAATGTTAAATCTACAAATGTCAGTTTTTTTTCTTTTTTTTTTTTTGCCTTTTTCATATGCTTCTTCTGGCACACAATAGTAACTGTGATATAAATAATTGTACTATGTGTCAGGCACGTGCCTTATATCCAGCAGACCATTCAATCCCCACACCAGCCCTAAAACGGTTAGGCGATTCTTCTAATTTTATAGTTGAGGACACTGATACTCTAAGATGAAGTAACTTGCCCAAGGAGGAACAGATGGTAAGTGACAGAACTGAGACTGACATTGAAGCTGACAGCTCCAGAGCCCTTACACCTCACCACAAGACCTACAAAAGGAGATCAGGCAGGCAGGAGAGCCCAGGTCTACATCTGTGGAGACTCGAGACGAATGTATATGCCAAGGCTTTACCATAAACAAAAGAGAAAGGTTAGATGCAAACATTTAAAATATAAGTACTATAAAGCAGATTCCAACAAAACTAATACATATGTATTGAGCATCTGTGTGATGCCATGCACTGAGCTAGGTGCTTTTGTATGTTAGTTCATCTGGATCTCCAAAGAAAAACTGATAATTTACCCCAATCTTGCCCAGAAAGGAAGTAAGAGTTCAAAGAGGTGATACGGCCATCCAAGTCCACACAGTAAGGGACAGAGGTGAAATCTGAATCTAGGTTTCCTAAATCCAATGCTCTCCTGACTCTGTCCATCTCCTCTTGAAATCTTACACATAGCATCTTTCTGGAGAAGGCTCCACAGGTGTCATTCCATTTCCAAAGTGTTCGGTGACCCAAAGAACATTAAAAAAAAAAAAAAAAATCACTGAGAAGAAAGTGGTTATACTGTTCTCACTAAAAACCTACCATGGTTACTAAAGAAACCTACATTCAGTTCTCCAGCTGTACTAGTACAAGAGAAAGACCCCAGAACTCTGAGTTAGGAGATTAAAATTGTATTCCGGGTCCTACTATTAGCTGTATGCTCTGGAAAAAAAATCACTTTACCCATCTGGGGTTCAGTTTCTTCTTCTGAGAAATGAAGGGTTTGGGTTCGATGATTTCCAAAGTTTATTCCAAAATCCCATGGTATTAAAAAAAATCGTAAAATACCTCTTGATCTTTCTTGATCATAGCTAAGGGGGAATGAATCTGAAAGAAGGTAAGGATATACAGGAAGAGAGAGAAGCAAGATCAAAGTTTGAGAAAGAGCTCACAAATACAAATCTAAATGAGCAGATTTCCATACAGGGATAACAAAGCTAACCAAACACTGAAAAGGTTACCCCTACTCCTGTATTTTTCCTCACAAACATTCATAAACATCATCAACAGAGGTATCGTTCAAATTATCATTACCTAAGTATTCTTGGGACCTGATTTAACTGTTTTATTATATTTAAGTGGTATAAGTTGAGTTAATTGGTACATATTATTTCCTAATATAATTAAAAAGAAAAGCCATATCTTTTTTGCAAAGGACATAGAGATCAAACTTATTTGAAACAAGCTATTTTTTAGGAAATGGAAGAAAAAGTTCTTCCAAGAAAGAGAAGGAAAGAGGAAAGTCCAAACGATGATTAAAACTTAGAATGGTGAATTAATACCAGGCATGTTTACCTATCTTTAATCTGCATGGCATTAACTCCAGTAACAGAACACCAGCTTCTAATGAGAGATTCCCTGGTACACATTTATGAATTAGAAAAAGAATATAGCACCACACAAAAAGATGGAAAATTTATCTATACGCTTTAGCATACAAATCATTTTAGATGCTCCTTTTAGTAATAAGTGAAGCCATAAATTAGTAACACAGTAAAAAATTTAATCTTTCATAAGGAGGAAAAAAAGCAAAGATTAAATACCAAAAAAGTATTAATCCTGTTTGATATGCAGCAGAATTATGTTTTGGTACTATTTGAAATAGGGTGAAAAAGGTGCTCAGAAATATTATAGTGTTTACCAGACCCACATCTCCTTAAATCTTTTAGAGAAAAGCTGTTTTTGTAAACATTTAACAAAGAACAGATGGCATGCCTTAATCATATGGGGAAAAAACCTGGAGCTCCCAGTAATACCCTGACAAAGTCTCCCAGGCCCAGCTATGCCCACCGCCCCCCACCAGATGCATGGTACAGTCTTCTCTAATGCTATTTAATTTTACAGCAGACATTTTCCCATCAATCCCCACTGCCTGACAGGTAATCAATGCCATTAACATCTGATATTACCATATATAGGGCATTCGTAAAACCTCTCATTTTACAGCAAACGTGGAGAATATGTTAGATACCAAAGGTAACTTTAAATACATCCTATAGGACTTTCTGATTGGTACAT
Organism: Mirza zaza; assembly: GCA_008750895.1. NCBI lineage: Eukaryota > Metazoa > Chordata > Mammalia > Primates > Cheirogaleidae > Mirza > Mirza zaza. The sequence goes on from VSMD01048996.1 coordinate 124,945, forward strand.
TTTTCTATCATAATTCAATATGCCTTTTGGAATATTATGGAATACCTAAGTACTGTGCCATGAACTTTTGGGACTCAAACAGCATGACTGATATTTAAACTATAAATAAAAATGACCCAAGGTATGTGTTTTGTCAAAAAAAATTACCATAAGCTGAAGATAATTATTTTATCTTTAACTCCATTGTTCACAACATATAAATTAGCAGAAACACACGAGTAAGTTATCTTACATGAAACAGCAGAATGAACAGGATGCAAATTTCACCACAGAAGGCCTGGGGTGAGGACAGAAAGGGCATTCCTCCGCTACTTTCAAGCAAATCTGACCCAAAATGCTCAGGAGCATCATCAGGAGAAAATGAAAAAGTTCGTAAGAAGAAACTTTATCTATCTCAAGTGTGCTTTTCTTCTAAGATTCATCAGCATTTTCAGACTCAAAAATCTTATTTCATCATGTTTTGCCTCAATTATATTCTGAAGCCTCAACCCGTCAGCAACGTCAAGTAACATGAGCAAACAATGTAATATTAACAGTGTGCAATGTTTTCAACATGTATAATCTCTGCAAACTAACATTTTTAATACAGCACATTTATAAACATTTTATTTAAAGGCAAACGTGTGTATGTGTGTGTGCATGTGTGTGTGGGTGTATATATATGTATTTATTTACATGCAAACAACCCTAAAATCAAAATAATGCTTTACAAAAAAAGAAAAGATGCTCCCAACCAGATCAGAACAACACTGTGGTTCTGGAGACACAAGGCTCCCCCACAAATTAAGCTACGGGGAGGCAGAAAGGAGGGGCAACTACACTTTCAGAGAAAATAAGATTCTCGTGAAGAGGCAGGTCAATTAAGACCCAAGTAATAATAAATACAAGCTTTAAACACGCTAAACTATGGTTTAAATGGTTTATAAAAATACAAATATCACAGTCATTTAAGACTGAAACGTACTATTTAGTATTTTTTAAATGGCTCTCGAGACACATTTCTATTACTGACATTTTTAACTTCTATTTTTTCTAGTATTCCTGGGTTCTTAATCCCTCCACACTCTTTTAAAAAAGGAATTCTGGTATGCAAACTGAAGCTCGATCTCTAGCCAAAAGAGCGTGCAATGATTCAAAAGAGCATTTAGTCCCACTGATATTGTAATAATGACAATGATAAAAAGAAGATGACCAATTCATTTATTTATTCAACAAATATTTGAGGCTCTAACAGTAAACAAGGCAGCCACAGTACCTGCTGGGAAAGTGGGCAGAGCACCTAACCCAGGCTGAGACCAAGGAGGCTTCCTGAAAGAAGCTGGCCCAGGCTAGGACAGAGGGGGAGGTAGTGCTGGCCAGGGGTCCACTCCTCAATCGAACTGGCCTGAGAACAAATCATGCCTAAAACTGGGTAACTGGAGAAATAAAAATACATTACAAGCAAGCTTTTGAAACCTGCTTTGTGAGGTAGCAGAGCAAGATGAGCAGATACTAGCCTGAGTGATCAATGAAAGTAATTTTTAACTTCGATTCTTTTTTTTTTCTCTTTTGAGACAGAGTTTTGCTTTGCTGCCCAGGCTAGAGTGAGTGCCATGGCATCAGCCTAGCTCACAGCAACCTCAAACTCCTGGGCTCAAGCGATCCTATTGCCTTAGCCTCCCAAGTACCTGGGACTACAGGCATGTGCCACCATGCCCGGCTAATTTTTTCTATATATATCAGTTGGCCAATTAATTTCTTTCTATTTATGGTAGAGACGGAGTCTCGCTCTTGCTAAGGCTGGTTTCGAACTCCTGACCTCGAGTAATCCACCTGCCTCGGCCTCCCAGAGTGCTAGGATTACAGACGTTAGCCACCGCACCCAGCCAACTTCAATTCTTTAATATAAAAGAATAAGCACAAAAATATTTTTAAGAGAATCAAGAATTGGAATATTTTCTGCTTGGCTAAATGCAATATTAATGGAGTCATGGCCCAACTTCAAGCCTTTTATATGCCAGTTAGTTTTATTCAGGTCATTCTTATCAATTTCCAGTAAAAGTTATTTATTGAACACAAAAACACAAAGGAACAATATCAGCTTGGTCATATGAATTAATTGAGGAGGCAAAAAGTATTGAACAAATTAAGGATATATAAAAGTGTTGCATGAAAAGGAGGACTCAGGTCACATGAGTTTAGAGAATTCTCGTCTAACCAAAGTTCAACAGTTTTTTTTCCAAGCCCTTAAAAGCACTGAGGGGTAAGGGAGAATTGGAGATAGTACAGATTGTGTTCTAAAGGTATTTAATCATGGCACCCCTTCTTTCCAAGAATATCCTGAATAAAAATGGTCTTCAAAATATACTTTTGATTATATTGATACAGCTATAGCAGGGCAAATTCACCACCTTCTCTGGGACAGAAATAAGTGCATATGTGTAACTGTCTTTCTCAAAGCAGTGGTTGTCAAATGTTTTATAAGACAGCATATAACTCTATCAACAAACATAATTTATATAAAATGCACCAAAACAGCTCATTGAATTGGCTGTTTGTTTTATGCTCAATTTAAGTCACTGGTAGCAGTAATATAGGAATGTTATTAACAGTATAACCATATAAGGATAACTTATACAATTTCTGTTATACACAGTTAAAACAATTACAAAGTTTAATAAAATGAATTTTGAAATATCACAATGAAATAATTTATCTTAGCATGTACCTCAAAATCATTAAATTTTAGAAGGGAAATTTTAAAAAAATTACTACCTAATCATTAGTTTAAAAAATCATCTGAAGGCATTTTTGAATCTTTAGTTTTCTGCTTGTGTTTTTAAGCTATCCTTGGAAGACAGTCACCATACAAACAAAATCTTAAAACAGCTATAAATTAACATGAGCTGCTTGTATGGCATCTAAATTATAAACACATTTTGAATTAGTAAAGTCCAAAATAATGAACCAAATGGTCATATTAAATTTAATGTTGAATAGTTTCACATAAATACAGAATTCTACAGATCTTCTCCATACTTAGGAGTGGAGCTATGCCACAGGAACTATCAAACAGTATTTTTAATGTGTAAAACACTACACTGTGGTGTCTCTATAGTCAGTTTGACTGAAATAAAACAGCAGTGGAACTCCAATGCTAAACCCTTTTCTAAATGCCTGAGAAATTCTAACTGGAACAAGCCTCCCTCCCAGAGGGAGAGAACAGGGCATCTGTCCATGGTTTCTTCCTGCTATGCCCTACCCATTGCTGCCCGTCTAGCTGACTCCCTGTCCTGTCTCTGTTCTCTACTCTGACCAGGCTGTCCACATGGGCTGGGTGCTGCCCTGCATGCCTGGAGGTCCCAGTGGGCATGAGGAAGCTATGCTGGCCCACAGCCACGCTGCTGTGCCAGCAAGGCCGCCTCTGGTCTGGCCCTCCTCACGGCAGTGAGATGGGGTCCGGAGGGGAGAGACGATACCAGGACAAAGGGAAGTCCTGAAGCCTTCCCAGGACACTGTGCCACATGCTGTTTTCTTACCCATTTAATGTGCAGTTACGTGTGCCATGTGCTCTGCTGAGCATTTTACATGCCTTTTCAGTTCCTATAATAAACTATGAGGTTGGTGAGGTGGGTGGATATCATTGCTGCTTTATAAATGATGGAACTGAAGCTTTAAAATTAACTTACCTAAGGTATACAGCTATAAAGTATCAAACTGGAACTTTTTTCAGTTTCCTAACCCAGGAACTACAGCTACAAAACCCATGCAATTTACCAAGCCTCTCCTGAGAAGCTTTGGCATGTGCTCAGGCACCCCACATTGCCGGCCCACGGCTAGCCAGGGTGGCTGTGGAGTCCTCCAACCCTGGCTGTGGCCACAGCACAAGCCTAGGCAGCAGCTTGCTGTCTTTCTCCAAAATCATAAAGGCCTTAAGTTCTAAGGCCCTAACCCTAACCTACAGGTTAAGATGGCTTTTAATTAATACAAATTTGGAGTTTTTGCCTTCAAAGGGTCAGAGGAGAACTTCAGTTCCAAAACAAAGCTGTAGAGCAGGCGTCCTCAAACTATGGCCTGCAGGCCACATGCGGGTGTTTTTCCCCGTTTGTTTTTTTACTTCAAAATAAGATATGTGCCGTGTGCATGGGAATTTGTTCATAGTTTTTTTTAAACTATAGTCCGGCCCTCCAACAGTCTGAAGGACAGTGAACTGGCCCCCTGTTTAAAAAGTCTGAGGACCCTGCTGTAGAGAATCACCAACTTTTCAAAGATAAAAAATTTGATAAGAATTGACAGTCTTATTGTGTCTTGCAGCTAACAAACATTAGCTAGCATGATTCTCAAAATCACCCTGTTTGACAGAAGTATATTCAATTCAATCAACACTGAGACCTGCTTTGTCCTGGGGACTGAACCAAGTCTTTAAGAACCAGAAAAGGTTAAGTCCACTCCTTGCACTTGGCCTGCCTTGAAAACTCTTCCGAAACCACCTATAAAGAACTGCTTATGTGATTTTTTTATTCAATCTACTATATATCAAGGACTCTTACTTAGCCAGTTCTTTTCTCCAGCTTTGTAACAGATCAGTTGCTACTTCTTAGCAAAAGCACCAGATAAAGTCCTAGGCTTGCATTTAGGGACCGTATAGTTGAAACAGCCTGTTTGTCTACACACACATCCCTAGAGCACAGAGTTGAATTGATGCTAAATTGAGCATGATTTGATGTGTCTCCATTGCTTCATAAGTGCTTGCAAAAATTGGCTTGTTTATATGAGACCCAAATGATATTTTTACATGTGCTAGCTTTACAAAAAGTATATGGCAGTATTTAGACTATGTTCCTGATCTTAAACATCTCCCACCCCTGAAGTACTTTTGACAAAAATAAGGGAAATGTAGAGAGGCCAATAGAAATGATCACTACATTTTGCACAGGGAAGAAGTAAAAACAAACACAAATGCAACACAATTCAAAGCTTATCACAGTAGTAGGGAATAACTTCTTAGGTCTCTTAGGCCACAACAGAGGGGCCTCCCCCTGTAGGCAGCAGACCAGTCCTCCCATTCCCCCGCAACAGCAAGGCCCCGTGAAAAGCAGGGTCTGCGGACACAGACGACACAGAGCCTCCGACTAACCATAAGCAACCACAGTATGAGCTCATCAGAGGAGTCTAAGGGTCACGCTTTCACCCTCCTCTCTTCTGAATTTCTGCACTCCTTGGGGAAAGCAAAATCATCAAGTGTTATCTTTTATTGGACATTGTTTTCTACAAGTAAAAATTTCAAAAACAGCATGTTTAGTGGGCTTAACAGAGTAAATTTTACTATTAATATCTCTCCCTTCTCTCTTCTTTTTTCACCACCATGCATATACTGCCCTTCCCCCCTTAGTGAACTTACCTCGATAACTATAAATGAATGAGAATTTATAGAACTAACTCCCATTTCACAGGCATTTGTCTTGTTTATTTCAAGTTAGCCCTAAAGTCCATTTTGTTCTCAAAGGTGTGTCTGGAAATTTGAATTTGGCAGAAGACATCCACACCTAAAGCTACCCAACTTACCAAGGATCAAACTTGGCAAAACACAGACAACAGTGCTTCCGGGCTGGTCGAAATGTTTTGCATAGACAGAGCCTATTCAAAGACACTAAAGACAAAGACCAAACTTGCCTACTAAAAAAGTTTAATTCAACTCAACAATTTTTACTGTACACTTAACACTGTATTTTGCTATCACTAGTATTCAACAGCAAGTTTGATCTCTTTAAGCTGGAAAGCTGAAACGTAGAGTTTGGCTCTGGAAAAGCAATTTTTACCAAGTTTGCAGTTAAGTTTCTACAGCTTTTAAAAGGTCAATATTAAAAGTAACTTACTATGCTATTCTTAAGAATTTAAAAAGCAAACTTCAAAGACTGACAAAGGTGTGTTTTTAACATGAATAATCCCAGTGGTTTGTGCAGAATTGGGAATAGAAGAATCTTTGAAGAGAAAGAAAATCAATTTATAAGGAGCTCAGTGATAAAGTTAATTTACACACTCTTCGCAAGTTCTCCAGGATTCAGAGACTAAGAGCCTAGCAAATTTAATTTGCAATAAATGCTTACTGATAGACTACTTCAGTCCTATAAAAACTAATTCACATCTTGTGGGGGGCAGAATTCTAAGACAGCCCCACCATCTCTACCTCCTGAGTGTGAAGGACCCGTGCAATTCAAGCCAACAGAATATGGCAAAGGCGAAAGGGTTTCACACGTGTGATCAAGGTTTCCAGATCATCTGGTTTGGAGGTAAGGGGTTATCCCAGGTGGGCCTGATTTAAGCCAGGAAGGCTTTTTGAGAGGGTGGGGGCACTTCTTGAGGGTAGGAGAGTCTGTCTCTGTTGCTGGCTTTGAGGAAGCCAGCCAGCACAGCGAAGAATCCACCACACCAAGGAACTTCAGGAGCTGAGGGTAGCCCCAGGCAACAGCCAGCAAGAACTAAAGCCAGTGAGGAAATGAATTCTTTCGAAATGCGAATGGACCTGAAGTGGATTTCTTCCAGTCAAGACTGACACCTGACTTGTAGCCTCATGAGGATGCAAACAGAAGGCCCAGTAACACCATGCCCAGACCTTTGTAAAACTGTGAGAGGAAACGGATATTGTTTGAAGCCACTGAGTTTGTGGTACAGGTTGAGTATCCCTAATTTGAAAATCTGGATGCTCAACCAGTGTGTATACTGCAAATATTCTAAAAATCTCAAAAAAAATCTGAAATCCAAAGCACTTCTCATGCCACCCATTTCGGATAAGAGATAGTTGACCTGCAATATGTCACACAGAAATAAATAGCTAGTATGTACCTTAAAATCGTCTGCAACTCTTGTCTGAAATTTTTTCTGCTTTTTTCACCTAGGATTCCCTCTTTCCTCTCAAGATATTTATCCTTCCACATAAAGACAAACAGCACAGCAGGACTTCCTCACACTTTGTAAAGACGTTGCTACTGATGATATCACTGAGCATTTCTGTGCCAAGCCCTGTTCCAGGTTCATAACAACCTTATGAAATCATCCCCATTTTCACAAACGGGGAAACCAAGGCACTCAAAGAGGTTAAGAGACTTGCCCCAAGTCACAAAAAAGCTGGTTATAAGAGCCAAGATTCAAACCAGGCAACCTCTCTGCAAAGTCCACATTCTCAATCATTATGCCTACTACCTAATCACTGCAGCTCATGCAATCCTGCTAAAGTTTCTGCAAAGAAGAGGAAGATGTAATGGCAAAGAGAGCTGGATACAAGGTAACCACTGGACAGAGGTATGACCTGCTCAGACAGGAAGCGCCCAGATGAAATTAAGCATGTGCGTATGACAAGGTGGCATTTAAAAAAGCTATAATAGAGTAGAAGACATTAGTTAACTATGACTCAAATTGTCACAGGGAGATTTTTAAAGAAAAACCTCTTCATTTTCAAGTAAAAAGATCTAAGAAAACTGTGCTATAAGCAATATTAAGATTCCTGATACTTATTTAAAAGAAAGTTTATTGCACATTAGAAACAGTCAGTTTAACACTTGAAGGGGATTGTGTCCCCATGACTCTTTCCAGCTGGAACTACACATGAGACAGAAGATACGAAAGCAATTAAGTGTTTTATAAACACTGCTGAGGGGTCAAAAAGAGGGAGGTTCATTCACTGACTAATAACGCAATAATAAACAAACAGCAATGTTATGCAACCGAGAAAATTATTATAATTGAATCTACACAGCTGGGCAAGAATAGAAGGCTGGTTATGTATATTAGCTCACAAATGTTTTGTGTGGGTAGGTTTTAGTTTTAGAACTGTTCAGATTTAAGTCTCTTTCATAATCTGATTTTTTTCTCTTATCTGAATACAATCTCACAATTACAACTGCAGAATAGAAAACTTAATAAACTTTCCCACCAATTATCAACAGGAATTAATGTGTGTGTACACAGTGGTTAAGCAGTTAAGCTTTTTGAGATGTACTCATTTTAGATCTCTCCTAGAGATGCTTTATCTTGTTGGTGCACTGCAATATGAATAATGAATGACTGTGACACACTAGCACACTGGAAGGAAAAGCCCAGAACAAACTAGCTTTTTACATTTTAACATTTAGCTCTGTGTTCTTGGAGTTTCCTTCACACTTTGTTATTTTCCCGTTTGGAGGGCTTTATTTTTGTCTACAACTATACACCAGAAGACAGGCAGAGTAACGTTACTCCAATTACCATACTTAAATTTAAACAGATGTGCAGAAAAATGATTTGTACATTTCCCTTGCATCAAGGAAGTCACAGTACTAGAATCAGAGAAACACTATTCTCTTGGATTCAAGAAAGAGCTTGGTGAAAATCTACCATCGGTTCATCAATTAAATGTGGTTAAAATGCAATCCAAAAGAAAATAAGTATCTTTTAGGGAGATATTCTAGCTTGATATTGCCCTGATTACTAGATGGAATTTTTTCTTAAATTCCATCTAGTAATTTTGGAAATGTTTCTTAAATTTGCTCAAACTGTATCTGAGCAATTTGTAGTCTTTGTCATGTTCCCATCTGCATAAACCCTAACTAACTTCAAACTCGAATGGTTGATTAGCTAACTGTAAGGGCAGAGGTACACATGTATCTTCAATAGGCACACATTTTTACATCAATGATATCTATTTTTATGAGACAAAAGTACTAAAGCTTTAATAGTGGCAATTAAAACAGCCAAGAGTTTGAGCAGCTCGATGGCTGAGTCACAGACCTTTTACCTATAATGGGATCCATTATATCCCTGAATTCAGTTTGAGGGAGTAAAAGAGGAACAGATTTTTAAGTATGGTTATAAAACGCCCTCTGAACTAAGCTGTTTCAGTTTAAACGGCTGTGATTTAGCGTGGCCTCAGCATCCACATCCATTCAGCAGCCTTGGTGAGACTTCTTAGATACTTGTGTCTATTTGAAAATACTTAAACACTTTCAAAATGCTACAGAGAAACTATTACATAAGGATTTGTATTTGAGTAATTTGTTTCTATTTCAAATTTATATCAAAAATTCATCACTACTTTGAAAATAGATGACCTTTGGATGACTTCTGATAGAATATCTTCAAATTTCTGCCTAAAATACAAATACTTATGCTCTGATATTCTCATTTAAAATACAATTTAGGGGGATGAATAAGAATTTAATTATTCACATTAATATGGGGTGCAATATTGACATATGAATTGTCAGCAAAAAAAGGAATGAAGGGTTTTTTTCATGGTAGTTTAACACTATTCAAAATGATTCAAATAAGCTCTGTAGTTCCAAAACCTGCAGCCCTGTGGCCACATGTGGCCTTCTCCATCCTTGAGTAGAGCCTTTTGACTGAATCCAAATTTTACAGAACAAATCCTTTCAATAAGGGATTTGTTCTGTGAAGTCTGGATTCAGTTGAGGGGGCCACACTTGGGTATCTGGAGGGCCACATGTAGCCTTGAGGCCACAGGTTCCCCATGCAGAAATTATCTGGGGAACAATCTCACAGGTTTTTGTACCGCCGCCATCCCTAGGGACAGCTGGCAAACAGGAAACAACATGCCGAATAGATTTACCTCCAACTAGGAAGGACCAAATGAATGGGGGGGTGTGGCACTCATTGCAGCCGCCACCCAGATAGCCCTAAGGCTGCGGAGGACTTGCAGGGCTGTCTAGGACTACGCCAACACCACACCTAGAGCGCCAGACTCTCACGTGGGTATATTCCTCTATGTGCCCGCAGCTCTTTTTAGAGAAGCTATTGAAAGGAAAACAGTATAATTCAGAGGATTTCATATTAGGTTTGGTTTTTTTACCATAACAATTACATAGGAAGACAATCAACTCAAGTTGCCTCAATTTCCTCATTTAGGTTGGATGGGCTGATCTATAAAGTCTCTTCTAACTCTCAGACTCACCTGGTGGTCTCTGCTTTTGGTCCTACTCCAGTGATAACTATCTCTACATGTCAAAAAGAAATGAAGAATGAAATGTTTGTAAGATGGGGTAGGGAGGTAAACATGATTTCAGAGGTAAGTATTAAGAAAGTTTCTCTGACACATAACACACACAAAATAAAATTGATTTGAAACCTATGACGGAAAGCCCAGAATTATGTAAGATATCCGAAAATCACAAATCTAAACAAAACCTTCAATTTACTTTTCCCATAGAAAAAAAAATTTCAGAACATTCCAATAATATATCATCTCACTTCACAGATACCTAACTATGAGGTTTTCTTGCAGTAACTTCAGTCTGTGTTCAACCTATGTCATAAATATTAAACAGCTCACTTTACTCACACAAGAATAGTAATGTTTAAGTATACAAAATTCACTCATGGTTGTGAACCTCTGAAGTCCTAGATCCATAGCAAATAAACCACAGAAAGGGGACAGGGAAGGAGGGGAGAACAAAGGTAAGGCAGAAAGAACAAATGACAGAAGTCACTCAGCATGCGCTCTAGCACTATGAGAAACCACACACAACCGCCACTGGACAGGGAAAGTCTCCCTTACCCAGAAAAGGTCTTGTGAGACCTTTGGAGTGGGCAGAGTCAACTTCAGGAAGGTAAAGACAGGGAAGCCTCTGAGGATCCAAATTTTCCACAGCACAATTGAGTGTGCGGCTGCATCGGCACAGACGTTTGCCACCAGAACATCATGAGCTTCAGAAGCGACAGAACTCTGGCCACAGTAATCCCTAAGCTGGCTTCAAGTCACCCCCTATACACAACACCCTTGCAGCAATACTCCATCATCTAAACAAGTCTGTCTCAAGGAATAATTTAAATAGCTATCCCCTCCCAAAATGACCTACCAACCTACTTTTGAGTTTGCCTCCTGCCTGACCACAGTTCTTTCCAACTGCATCTCCTTCTACCCCACCTCTCTCACTTTTTCAAATATTTATTGAGCCTCTCTTAACACAACATCTCCCACTAGCTCTTGCCTGCCTTCTCTGCTCCTCTTCAGCGCAGAAACCTTTAAAGATGACAGTATTTGCTGTCTTTACTTCCTTTCCTCCCATTTACTCTTGAACTTGCTCTAACACTAATATCCCACAAAAGGCTCTCATCAAGGTGACCTACAAGGGTCTCCTCTCTCCTCTCACCTGACCTATTAGCAGCATGTGACACAGCTGCACACCCCCCGGTTCTCTGCACGACACCCTTCTCCTGCTTTCCAGACTCTTCCTGGTTTCTTATCAACTTCTCAACCTATCCTTTCCGCAGTGCTCTAGGCAGCCTCCACGTTTGGGTCTCATCTCTACCCACGCTTCTTCTCTCACCCAGTGCCACCACTCTAAATACTACCTATCCGCTGAAGACCCTCAAAGTCCTTTCTCCAACCCAGGTCACTCCCCTGAACTCCAGACTTCTCTATCCAACTGTCTACTCAACATATCCAGTTGGATGCCCCAAAAGGTACCTTAAACTTAATGCATTCTAAAATAGATTCTTGATTTCTCCACCCCATTTCCACAAACTGTTACTCCACTCCACCAGGAGCAGAAGCCAAAACTTGGGAGTCATCCTTGAGCCTTCACACTTAGTCTTACATTTTACCTCCAATCCAATCTGTAAATCATGTTGACTCTACCTTCAATGTAGACAGAGAACACACCTCTAATGGTCTCTCCCACTACTATTGTCCAAGACCTGGCCTGGACTACCACAGTAGCCTCTATAGCTGACACTTCCTTGTTTCTAGCCTTACCCTCCACCCCACTCTTTTTGCTACACAGTCTCAGCAATCCTCTAAAAATATAAACCAGATCATGTCACATTTCTCTTAAAGACCTCTAACACTGTCCAAACTCCTTCACAGGAAAATCTAAAGTCCTCACCATTTCCTACAGGCCCTAAATGATATGGACTCCTGTCACCTCCCTAACCTTGTCTCCTATAATTCTCCCCCTTTCTCTCTTGCTCCAGCCACATCAATTCCCTGCTTATCAGCAAACAACGAGCTAAACATCCTTCTACCTCAGGGCCTTTGCATAGGCTCCCTCTGCCCTCAAAGCTCTTCACCAAATTATCTCCACGATGATCCCTCTGCTTCCTTCAGGAAGGCTTTTAGCAGGAACAGATTAAACAAATGTGACAAAATGTTAACAACTGTCAGTTCTAGTTGACAGAGAGGCAAGTGTTTGTTGTGTTTGTTTCTTCAAGTTTTCTGTAGATTTAAAATGTTCAAAAATCAAAGGGAGGCTGGCGCATTTGCTACCACATCATTATTGTCTGTATGTCTTGTCACTAGCCAGTTTTCTCTCGGTTGCCCATTCCTGACTTGCTTCCTTATGTTGTCTGTTAAGTTTCGTGGGTCCCCAGGATTCCACTCTCCATACGACGTAACCAGATGTCTACTTCCACCCGAGACTGAATGTGTCCTCCTGGCATCTCAAGATCAGCATGCCAAAATCAGAATCGCCTTCCTCTGCCAACTACTCCACTTCCCCATCTTGGTTAATGTCACTGTGATGCCCAGTCATCCAATCCAGAAACGCTGTTCCTTCCTCACCCTCACTGGCCACTTCCACCTGGTAGTGAAGACCTGCCTCCCCCACAAATCCTCTCAGCAGCCGTTTCCTACATCTGCATTTCCATAGTGCAGGCCTGAGGCAATGTGCTTTTTTGAGAATCTTCCGTTAGTCTCATCTTCATCAATGTACCCTCAATCTTAGCAAGATCACCCTAAAATGTAAACTGCCTATGGTTCTGTTCAATCAACTGATGATTCACCATGAACTACACTAAAAACTGAAACCCTTAGCACAGCAGGTCTCGATCTGCCTCACGCCCACCTTCCCAGCCCTGTGTCCTGCCTCTCTCCATAGCACACACCATGCCCCACCAGAGCTAATAACCGCCTTTCCCAATTTAGTGCTTGTGGCCATATTGTTCCACCTGTCTAGAACACTCTTTGCCATTCTCTCCTCCCAGTTAATTGCTACTCAATCTTCAAAACTCGTTTTAAACATAACCTCTTCCTGAGGCCTTCCTTGATCTCTCCAGGTAGAATCAAGTACTCTCATAAAGCCAAGTAACATTTATCACATGGCGTGACTATGTATTATTAGATCCTCTGGTCCTCTGGACTGTGAGCCCCTGAAGGACAACAGTATGTTATACTCCTGTTTTCTTACATAGATAGATATAAATATATAGATATGCATCTCCCCTAACACAGGCAAAGACACATACCATAGGCTTATTGTTTGTGGGTGAAATATAAAAGTCTCACCTTGCCTTCAAAGGATGTCGCATCTCATCTCTTTGGTATAAGGAATGCCACTGCTCGTGTGCTCTCTGCTCTCAAAAAGGGTGCTTGTTCTGCCTCATGCATTTACACCTTACTGTACCTCCAGAGTGCCCAGCACAGTGCCTTGAACCTTTTATTGAATTAATAAATGCGTACATAAATGAAAGCACATTTTATGGACTGATCAAGAGCAGTGTTGCAACATTTGCTGTTCTATGAAAGCACCATGATCTGTACTTTGCACAAATTTCTCCTTCACCATCTCTTTCATCTTGCTCAAGCAACACCTTACTTTATGGCTCTGAAAAAAAAAATTAAGTTGCATGTCTACTCCCATACAAATCTGTGTTTATCTCTCTTCACTGCAGTTATATCACTGCATGGTAACTGGGATTTTTAAGGGGAGAACAGCTTATTTCTATACCTCCAGGACCTCACAAAGCAACCAGCACATTGTGAATGCACAACAATGCAACTGATGGATGAATGAATAGATAAACAGATGAAGTTCTTACTTCATCTTTGAATATCCTAAGTGAAAGTCAACAAGCAACAAGTGTTGTCCCCCGCCCACTATGAACCAATTACAATCACGCATCTCATTCCCAGAGAGACACTGCCAAACAAAAGCAATCCCTGGAAAGAAACCTAGAAAAAGTTCCCAGAATTTGATCTCTGAAAGTTAAAAAGGTACATTCTCTAGTAACAGCTGAACTACATCAATCATACTGCTTTTAATCAAAAATGGCTTGCGATTTTATTGTACATAATTTTAAAATATACTTTAAAATCTGAATGGCTCATGAACTGTGAAATGTTTTAGTCACTTCGGAGGGAAGGTTCAGGTGAATTCCTACCCATGTGTGCTTCTCTTTTTTTCTCTGACCACAGCCCATCTACTGGTGGAGGTGGGGCATGTTTCACTACCTGCCACTGAAGCCAAAGACGACAGCCCACAAGCCAGAGAAAGGACAGGGGCAGCAACCGGAAGCCCAAGTGAGTGGTCAGCTCAGAAGGGGAAGGGACAGGTCAGGAGGTCCGTGCTGGGTTTAAAGAGCTTCAGTTCCACTTCCCAGGTCTCAAGATCCCAGGAAACCCAATGTTCTACCTAAACCTCAAACTCTAAAACTTAAATCATCATCTTACCTCCTGCCCTTCTATTCCTGAAAATAAAACTAAACCTGTGTTCTTTTCCTAACTGTGAGGCTGCCGCTTGCCTAGGAAGCAAGCCAGAGATGCGGCAGCTGTCCAGCCTCGTTCTGCCCCCTCAACCTCACTCTGCCCACACTGCCACTGTCTTAATTCAAGGCCCATTACATCCCAGATATCTCCTACCAAGCCCACGCTGTCCCATGAGGCAGCCACCAGCCACGTGTAGCTACTGAGTACTTGGAACACGGCCAGTCCAAACTGAGATGTGCTATAAGTGTAAATCACAACAGATCTCAATGACTTGGTACAAAACAGAATGTCCATATTTTTATATTAAATATTGTTTGTTGAAATGATATTCAAATATTACATGTTGAAATAATACTTTGGATATATTGTACATTAAATAAAATATATCACAATTAATTCTGCCTGTTTCTTTTTGCTCTTTTATCATGGCAACTAGACAATTTTACATGGCACCTGCAGCTCCCATCCTGTTCCCACCGGACTGCGCTAACCAGGATGACTCCCAGTTGTTTTGCTGGCCTCACCTCTACAGTTTCGTCTCCTCCAGCCACCCTCCCCAGAGTCCTCCATGCTGCTGCCACGTGATCCTTGGTCCTGGCTCACTTACAGCCATCATGTGTAACTCAGCCCAGTGGATACCTCCTCCAGCATAAGGTCCCTGAATACCATTCTCTCACCCCACCCCCAAGATACCTTTTTGCTCCCACACCTCTGTCCTAGCATGTCACACATTCAGCAAACACCTGCAGAACACATGTGCCACAAATTGAGGATACGATGGAGAAGATGATGGGCAGGGACCATGACCTTACTCAACTTGTCTAGGGTAACAGTAGAAAAATATAGTCCTAGTAGCAGTAATAATAATGTGCATTAAGAGCAACAATAACTTACAGACAATTTACTATACTGTGTCCCAGGCACAATTCTAAGCGCATTACATGTAGCATCTCACTTAATCTTTCTAGCAACACTATTAAATAGGTCCAAGTATGATTCCCATTTTAGAGCTGAGAAAACGGAGGTGCAGAGAAGCTATTCACCATGGGTCACACAGCTCCTTAAGTGACAGAGTCAGGACTCCAAGGCCATGCTCTTCAGCACTGTGCTGTGCTGCCTTCCACGGTGAGCAGATGAGTGAGGATCACAACATGGAGAGAGCACAGAGGTGTGGAGGAGCAGCCTAGACCCCACCGTTGGTGGGGTCAGAAAAGGCTCTGCAGAGGAAGAGATTTCTAAACTAGGGGTCAATGTTCTAGGTCAAAAGATCTAGGGTGAAAAGGTTTTAAAAGGACTGAAATCAGTTCACTGTGCCTGGGGAAGAGAAAGAAGGTATGGTAGCTAGAGAAAGACAGGGCAAGTTTTTTTTTTTTTTTTGGTTTAAGAAGGAACTTTGAGAGGACCTACATGAAGAGGGAATGCTAGAGGCCCAGGAAGAAATGACACAGACTAGGACCCAGGAATTCGGTTATGGACTGGTTAAAAATAGGGAACTGAGTGAGGCCCCCTCCCATGGCACCTAGAAGAGAAGAGAAAGGGATACTATAGTACCTCATATCAGATCCCAATTAGCCAGCGAGAACTTCAGCATCTGTTACCAAAGGGAAACCTGAGCAAGCCCAGCTCCCCAGAAGGAATTCTCAGGCAGATGTTCTCTACTGGACTGGCTGATGGCTTCTGAAGATTTCACCTGCTTTATCCAACTGAGACATAAATCTACATTTTAAGAAAATTTCTTATTTACAAAGTTGTGAAGTAGAAAAGTTACAAAACCACAGCAAAAGCATCGCCCAGAACACATGACAAGTATGTCAAGGGGGATTCAAAGCCACCAGAGAAGCATGCCTTCCTTAAGCATCAAAATTCTTGCTTGAGAATACAGGGCTGGGAGGGCTAATAATTTAACTGCTAAGCAAATGTGATATATCAGAGTGGACTGCAAAATTCACATTTATTATAAAGATGAAACACGCAATTTAAAGAAAATGCTTATCTTGCCAATTCAAGCAACACTGCAGACCTGCTTCTGCCCCAACACACCCCCGCTGGTTTGGTCTTTGCTTGTAGTGGCAGCAGACGGTAGTTAAGTGGACAAGTAACTCACAGAAACTGATACGATCTTCTATCTGTGACCTCCATGGGAATCTGATTTTTTATCCTGGCTCAAAGATTTCCCCTGTACTACCTTGGAAGTACAATAATTCTGCTTTGCAAATGGACATTGTCTCATAAATATCTTAAGTAAGCTTTATCAGTTTTTTTTTATATGTGTGGTGGATGGAGTAGGAAATAAAATTTAAAAAAAAATAAAAAAAAACAAAAGATAAAAGATGACATCAGGTGGAACAAGGGGGATAGAGACTGAAAGTAAGTCAATCTTGGTTCTAATACTGGCCCTGGCTCCTACTAAGTGCGACTGTTTTATCATTAGCTTCTATACAGCATTTATTAAGTCTTCGCATATTTACCATGACAGTTATTGCACTAAACCCTTTATATATGATCTCACCTAAGATCACAAGCCTGGAAGTTTAGAAGGGCTGTTCTTATTTCATCTTTGTATCTCAGGAGCCAACAGCCTGGAACATGGTAGATGCCAAGTGCTACCATAAGTATCTCTTAGTGAACTGCTACCTGAAATTCAGAATTCTGCTAAAGTTCAACAACAACAAAAGTGAGTTGATTTGATATGCTATAAAGAGGCATATAAGAATATGGAAGACGTTAAGCTTTAAGACTAAAACTGGCAAGAGTCAGTCTTCATCTTATTCAACCTCTCAGCAACATCTGACACAATCCATTACTCCCTCCTTGAAAACTTTTCTTCACTTGGGTTGTAGGACATACACCTTCCTCTGTTCTTCTACCTTCTGGACTACTCTTCTCATTGTCCTTTCCTAAATCTTCTACTCTGGAGCAATAAATTATAAACTGCACAAGGGCCTTATCCTCACATTTCTCTTCTACCCACATGCTCTAAATGAGCTCAGCCAGGCCTATGGCAGAAAATACTACCATACAATGACAACTCACGAATTCATACCTCCAGCCCAACCTATCCCCTGAATTCTAAATTTCTACAAACAACTGCCTATCTGAAATTGCCCCTTGAGTTTAGTAAGCATCTTCAAATTAACGTGTCTGAACCAAACTTGATTTTCCTGCCCTAACCTGCTTCTCCCACAGTTTTCCCAATCTTTTAACTGTTCAGGCCAAAATCTTGATGTCTCTCATTCTCTTTAGACCCTATTCCCACTCCCTCAGCAAGTCCTCTTTGTGCTTTCTGGAAATATCTCACCACTTCCTACCATCACCCTAGTCTAAGCCACCACTATACTCGCCTGATCAACTGTAAAAGCCTCCAATTTGTCTCCCTGTGCAACTGCTTTTGCCCTCCTATCTATTCCTCATAGAGAAGAATAGAGTGAACCGGATAAAATACACAACAGATGACGTCATGCTCACACTCAATAGCTTTCCATCTCACTCATAGTAAAATTCAAACTCCTTCCTGTAGCTCACAATGACCTAATTCATCTGACCCCAGTTATCCCCCTAACCAAAGCTCCTACTATGCTCCCTGTCACTCACTACACTCCAAACACACTGGCCTCCTTGATACTGCTGAAACATACCACGCACACTCCAGCCTCAGGGCCTTTGCACAAGACTATACTCTCTTCCCCCAGGTGTTTGCGTGGCTTGCTCCCTTAATCTTATTCAGGTTTTCTGCTGTCACCTCCTGAAGAGGCATTCCTCAACCAACTTACCCAAAACATCGCCCTCCATACTTCTCTATCCCCTTATTTGGATTTTTCTTAATTCATATCAGTACCTGATAATACACACACACATACTTTGATTGTTTGGCTGCCTCACGCACTGGAATGTTAGCTCCATAATCTCTGCTATACCTAAAACAATTCTTGACATAGATAGGCAGTTAATAAATATTTTTTGAGTGTTGTTTAATAAACAGAGAAAAAATATCAACCAAAGCAAACTATCCCAAGGAATGGTTAAAAAAAAAAAGTACCTAAATGAGTTTTAGAAACACCAGCAGCCAGATGCACCCAAGAAAAATAAAGCAGAAGTTGTTTAATAGTCAATTATGTCAACCTTGATGAGAAGAAGGTATTAAAAGGAGGGGTATAGAGTGACATTAGCTCAAAAGACATTCATTGAGCCACTTAGACAACAAGGTTTAGAAGATGTATGATTAAGGAAAACCTTCTATCAAAATGACTCTGCTATATGGCAGAGATATAGGGAAGTGTGGGTGAAAGCCCTAGATAAAATAAACCTCAGGAACATAAACACTCTTTGCTTCTACTGTATTCTCACCAAACAATATCTAATTATATATATGGGTTCCCATATGCCCCAAAAGCAGAAAAGGCAATGGTGGGAACTAGATATTAAGTACTATAAAGTACAGAATGCCCTTCACTGTCTTCAGATAACAGTTCCTAGCACCGTCTGACCAAGTCAATCCCAAAGAACCTAATCAACTCTGGGTGCAGATATATTCCAGATTTTCAAAACTGAAAACATCTGTTAAGCCTTGTATAACTCCAAACTGAATGATCTGCCCTGCCCTGTAACTCGATCTTGTGCTCACTCTTCACCAACATTTACTACATGGCAGTCCAAACACGTGCTTACCACTCAGTGGGAGCCCCAAATGAGCTCCTGAGAGGCACAGTTAGCATGATAGTCGCTGTGTTTATCACATATTAGGCAGTCACTAAACATTTGATAAATGAATAAACAAATGGACCAATGACCCCACTAAGACCCAGGCATCCTCTGAGACCCACCTGGGCAGCCGTCTTCCTTTCTTAACAACCCTATTTTTCGCACACTAGCTTAAACTAGTTATCTTAATGCACGATTTTCACTAAGAGAATCTTTTAACTTCATACTAGAGACATGAGTAAGAAGAGAAGCATGCATAGTGTGTTCTACTGCCCTGGAGCAGCAAGGTCTAGGCATGACTGAGAGGGGCTCACCTCTGCAGAGCAACAGAAATGCTTCCCAATCACCCAGTACTGGGCCCTGATTTAAAACAAGTTGTTTACTGTAAGTACCCCCTTCACCAAAAAGTTGGGGAGAGAGAGGAGAGAAAGGGAGAGACAGACAGACAGACAGCATCAGAAACCACGGGTTGCTCGATGGCAAAACCCAACTCACAGCTCCCTTCTCTCACAGGCACTGGACTCGCTCTAGCTCAAGAAAGGACCTGGAAGTGATGGCCAGCACCCCAAGTCTACTTTATCTTACCACTCCAGAACACAGATTTTTTCCTAGATAAAAATGGGTTTTCAATTTTATAAGGAAAAGGTGTTATTTGGAATTTACCTTTAAATCAGCAGTCCTCAAAGTGTGTTTTATGGACCCTTGGGGTCCCCAAGACTCTTTCAGGAAATCCACAAAATCAAAACTTTTCCATAATATATAGATGAGACATCATCTGCTTTTTTCACCGTGCTGATATTTACACTGATGGTGCAAACGCAACCAAGGCGGTGACAGAAAACTGTATTAGAAACCGGTATTTTCCCCATAGCCACAAACTCTCTTAAAGGAGGGGAAAGGCCAGCTCATTTAACAGTGTCCTTGACAAAACAGTAAAAATTCATTTTTATTATTGTTCTTGACCCTTTTTAATCTTCTGCATGAGGAAACTGGAAGTACCCAGGAAGCATGTCTGCTGCACACTGAAGCACCGAGGCTATTGCCAGGAAAAGCTCTCGGGCAACTGTTTGGAGTTGTAAGTTGAACAGGCCGCCTTTTTTCATAGACTACTATTTTCACTTGAAAGAATGAAAAAAAGACAAACCATCATTATTCAGATCCTGGCAGTAGTCTTTTGAAATACAGTGAGCCTGTCACTTCAAGGAAAGTAACTGACAGTGTTTGTTTATGATACTAAAAATATGAGTTTTTTCAAGCAAAAAATCTGAATTTTGGAAACAACCACAAACTTGACAGCTTGTCAATCTTTAAAGACTTCTCTGGTAAGTTGGTAGTGATATCAACAGATGTGATTTTTTTTTAAATATTGTATACAAAATTTGGAAGATAGACATAATTCAACAAACCAATATTTTCAAAATAATCAATATACACTATTATAAAATCATGCATAGTTAAAAGCACTAATCAAACTACAAGCCATAGACCAATGGATTCTAATGTAACAGTGAATAAAAATTTAATTGATATAGCTTCAGCTCCCATATTCCAACCAGTATTTAAGAAACTACCACTTTTCAAGGTTTGGTATAATATCAAAGAAGAATATCCATAATTATCAGAAAAGTATCAAAATACTCCTTCCTTTCTTACAACTATGTGTCAGTGTTAGGACTGATCATCTTCATCTACTTCAACCAAAACATACTCCCATTGACTGAATGAAGCAGCAGATATAAGATCGAGCTGTCTTTTAATAAGGTGGACAAATGTTAGCAAAAATACAAAACAATGCTCCTCTTCTCTCTACATTTTTTGTTGAAAATAGTTACATTTTATTTTCCAAATATGTTACTTATGTTAATGTAATGAGTTTATTGTTTTTAAATGAATAAATATTTTTAAATTTTTCTGTTTCTCATGTGGTAAATAACAATAGATGAAACCATAATAAACAAAAGCCCTTTGGGGTTCTCAGTATTTAAGAGCATAAGGACTCAAACCAAAACGTTTGAAAATCATTACTTTAACCAAGAAATAGTTGTAAACAGATGAGCAGTTACCTGTCAATATTTGTCTCATGTACTGAATGATCTGGATAAATGCTTACCTGCCTCAGTAGCAAAAAGATAAGTGTCCTTTCTCATTACATGCCTTGTTTTATTACCTAGGATGGTCCTGGTATCTAAATGTCAAAAAAGTATAGCTCAAAATAATCAAAACACACACCCCCATCTTTGGTATCTATTCTCTAAAGATCTAAAGGCGAGTGATTCAATACTGAAAAGCCTACACGGTAAATCAACTTCTTCAGTTACCTGGGTCCAGTTTCTGCTAATTCATCTTAGTGGATGTACTAGCAGGCAGTAACACTCAACAATCCATGGAAAGATTAGTGAAGATTTTCTAGCAAGACGGACAACAGATGGTAAAACCTCTGAGTTTTTCATACCAAAATGTCTTTGCCCTGCTCTGAGGTAGCCCTTCCCAGCCCTTGATGCACCTAATGAGCTTCTTCAAAACACGGACCATGAGGCCCAAGCTAGCTTTAGCCATCTTTGGTTGTTAGAAAACATTTAGATAATTCTGGTGTGCAGAAGATATTAAGAACCAATACTAAAGTCATAACTGACCACTCTGTTGGTCTTCAAACTAGGATAAGTGAAACCCTGGAGAACCCTGAAGAGTTTTCAAGGAACAGGGATCCTTTAAGGCATCATTTCCAGTTTCCTACCAACCACATAAACTCTCCTAAAATTAATCTGCCTTCTATTGTCTCTCCTTTTCCACCTTCCTTTTCAGTCGTTTCTCTTTACCTAAATGCCTTTCACCCATCCCAAATCTTATTGCAGTGCATTTCCCTGGAGTATGGAAACCACTGGGGCACCAAGCTCTCAAGGAGGAGTTGCCTCACAGCAAAGTAGAAAGAGAGTCTCATTTCATCCAAGTGAGAAATGCCTGTTTAGCCACATGACTGTTGTACAAATAACACACATTTTAATGCATTTATTCAAACTCAAAAATAGAGTCAGAGTTTTTTTTAAGGTTTTGGTTTTTTTTGTTTTGTTTTTCTTTTTTTGAGACAGGGTCTCACTCACTCTGTTGCCCAGGCTGGAGTGCAGGGTGGCGTGATCAAAGCTCACTGTAACCTTGAATTCCTGGGGTCAAGTGATTCTCCCACCTCAATCTCCCAAGTACCTAGAATTACAGGCACATGTCACCATGCCCGGCCAATTTATTTTTGTTAAACATGGGGTCTCACTATGTTCCTCAAACTGGGAGAATTTTTAAAATTTTTAAAAATTCTTTTAGGGAACAAAAAAGTTTGAAGACTACTCAATCCATCCATTATAACTCTAGAATTACACTGTCCAATATAGTAGTCACTAGCTAAATGTGGCTATTTAAGTTTAAATTGGTTAAAATTAAGTAAAATTTAAAATTCAGTTCCTCAGTCACACCAGCCCCATTTTCAAGTGCTTCATAAACACAAGTGGCTACAGGCTACCCTACTGAACACTGCGGAAAACACTTCCATCATCTCAGAAAATTCCAAAGAACAGAATTGCTCTAGAATCTTGATTTAATAAAAGGCTGAATTTCTTCCCACGAAAAACCCTGGATTTACCTAGTCATTTTTATGGCCTTAATACCAGCAGAAAGCCGGGTGCGGTGGCTCATGCCTGTAATCCTAGCACTCTGGGAGGCTGAGGCTGGCGTACAGCTCAAAGTCAGGAGTTCGAAACCAGCCTGAGCAAGAGCGAGACCCCATCTCTACTATAAATAGAAAGAAATTAATTGGCCAACTAATATATATCGAAAAAGTTAGCCGGGCATGGTGGCGCATGCCTGTAGTCCCAGTCACTTGGGAGGCTGAGGCAGTAGGACTGCTTGAGCCCAGGAGTCTGAGGTTGCTGTGAGCTAGGCTGACGCCACGGCACTCACTCTAGCCTGGGCAACAAAGCGAGACTCTGTCTCAAAAAAAAAATACCAGCAGAAGGTGGGAAATTTCCATCCAGGTGAGAACAGATGTTAGAGACTCAATTTTCATAATTGAATATTCACCCTACAATCTTCTTATTAGGTTTCCAAATAGACCTCTTCTCTCCAGCAATGAGATATAAAATTAGTACTTTAGAGTCCATTTTAAATTGAGTTGAGATTCAAATGGCACACAACTAAGCATTTTAAGTGAATATTTTAGGGGTATTAAATATAGTCACAATAATTTAGACTCTTGATGGCCTAAAAATTTGTCACATTATTTTCTATTTAGGTTCTATCTATGACCTAACAAAGCAAAAATCTAGGGGATATTATCTAAGATATGCAGTGCACTCACCTCAGGCATTTTAAATGTTTTTTCAAAGAGTTGGGGTCTCACTGTGTTGCCCAGGCTAGAGTGTACTGGATATTCACAGACATGATCATTGCACATTACAGCCTCCTCCAACTCCTGGGCTCAAGCAATCCTCCTGGCCTTAGCCTCTCAAGTAGCTGGCTATTGTAGTGGCTTTAAATGTTTTACATGAAGTATTTGCAACTGGGACTTCTTTAGTATTAATAACTTTCTAGACTATCATGTATACCTTTAAAACAAGAAACTCTATTCACATTACTTAAAATATTATATTAATAGTATGCTGTGTTTAGCAATTGGCTAATGCACAGCAAAGATTTATTTGAACAATAACCAAGTGAGTTGTGCCAGCGTTACCATGTATGGACTGTTATATCCTATAACTACTTACAGAAGACCAAAAAACATGAGACCACCCATGGTTTTAGGGTCACCTGGTAAGAGGTAAGAGAGAATAAATGTAGAAACATAGCTTACACTGGTTACATACACATAACAAAAAACTCTCTTTTCTAGTTTTAGTTGTGCTCTACATCTTATTTTCTGGTACTTAAATAATTCATCTTGTTTGGTAATACCTGAGTGGTCCTACACAGAAGTCACCAGCCACATTTTGTTAAATTAAAATTCATAAAATTTTTTAAAAATTTAAATTTCAGCTTCTCAGTCTCACTAGCCCCATTTCAAGGACTCAATAGCTATACATGGCTAGTGGCTACCATACTGGACACAGACAACATAGAACACTTTCATCAGGACAGAAAGTTCACAGACGGTGCTAGGTTATACATTTTCCACAAACATTCACTATTAGCATGATATCGAAGTAGATAGTAAGCTTTCTTTAAAAACTAACTTGGAAACACTAGATACTTTCTTCCAAATTTCAGGATACAGTTAAGTATATTTAAAAGGTTTTTCTTTTTCTCTACCTTGAATTCAACGAAAGTACATGACAGCTTGGATTGCAACCACTCTATAGTATTTCTATGATATGAAGGAAATATTTAATTCAATACACAGATTGTATACAGATTACAGTTCAATAAAATGTATACAAACATTATGCATATTTGGTAAACACATTACATCTGATGGACACTAGATATCAAACAATTTCATTTACTTTTTTCCGATCTCATTTTTCTTTATCAATATTTTTATTAAAAACCAAAAATATATAAAAATATTCCTTAAAATATTTTAAAATTGTAGTATATAAAGTCTGAAGATGATAAACAAAAGCATTTTTCCCTTATATTTAAATCGGAGCAAAGATATAACTGCATTCTTTCCTGAAGAGAAAACCTAACATAAATCTCTTCTAGCTTTAAAGAGTAAACTTTAAAAAGTGGCAATGGTACTATTCTGCCTTCAAATCGAAATAAGTGAAACACTGGAAAACCTTGAAGAGTGTTCAAGGGACACAGATACTTTAAGGTAACATTTCCACTTTCCTACCAAACACAATAACTCTACTAAAATTCATCTATTTTATCCATAAAATGGTTTTTATGGATAAAAATTGTCTCAAAAAATGTAAACCTTAACTTATTCAAAAAATATGAATCATCTTGGCCTTTTTTTTTCATTTAGCTAAATTAAACAACCGTTCTTTTTTATTTTCTTTTGTGCTTACTTTTTTAAGAAAAAAAATAGATTAGGATAAAGAAAGTTAAAAAGATATTAAGTGGTAACAGCTTTCACAAATCAACTAACTAACAACTGTGCTTTCAGTGCTGCTCACAAGGAAGCCAGTCAGTAAACATAACATCATTTCGGGGTTTGGGAGAGTGCACCACGAAAATACAGAAGGTTTTCGTAACAACAAAGACGTGAAGTGGATCACTGGATTTAAAGTGAACATCTGTCAGTTTAAATTTATACTCAACAAAGACTTAGTACTACTGAACTACATATAGACCTATAAATAGACACATATATAGTTCAGTGGGTTAACCTCTTGGGTGCTGGGGGGAATATCAGCTAACTTTTCTATCAATGTGAAACAGGATGTCAACCTGTCGCTTGAAGTTTCTGAAAACTAAGTGATGGTTTTTACTATGGTTGAAATTAGGAAGAAATTAAACACTTAGAAAGAAGCTGATATTTTATACACAGTACCACATTTCAACGGAATTCAACGGAAAATACAGTAGGGTGACAGTATAATTTCGTCCCCCCAAATAAAAACATTATGAATTTTTGTTTGCCTTATGGAGAATCTGATAAATTGATTTTTAAGACATTGACAGATAATGTCCTGTTTTACAAAATAAGGGAAAGTCTTTCTACTTTAAGGTGAAAGAGTAGAAAGTGAAAAAAGAAAGCATTCCAAGAGCTCATATTGACAACCACTGCAACAAAATTAACATTTACTAGGCACTTATTGCAATGCCACATGCTGTGCTAAAAACTTTACAGCCATTATCTCATTTAATTTTCATAAAGATTCTGTGCAATTGATACAATTAGTATATGATGAAACTAAGGTTAGGGATGTAAATATTCAAGATGACTTGGCAGGGCACAGTGGCTCTTACCTATAATCCTAGCACTCTGGGAGGCTGAGATGGGAGGATCACTTGAGTTCAGGAGTTCAAGACCAGCCTGAGCAATAGTGAGACCCTGTCTCTACTAAAAAAGAAAAAAATAGAAAAAATTAGCAGGGTGTGGTGGCTTGTGCCCACACTCCCAGCTACTCAGGAGGCTGAGGCAGGAGGATCACTTGAGCCCAGGAGTTTGAGGCTGCTGTGAGCTAGGCTGCCGCCACAGCACTCTAGCCCAGGCAACAGAGCAAGACTCTGTCTCAAAAAAAAAAAAAAAATTCAAGATGACTTAACAGAAAATTGGAAAAGCCACATTCCAATGGAGTTCTAACTGCATATGAAGCCCATAGTCTTCACAATTCTGAGCACCTGCCTCCCGAGCCCCTGAGCCAGCAGTGAAGGCAGAGTGCTGGCAGCAGCACCTAGTGTGTGACCACTAGACAGCATAGCAGAGGTGTGAGATGCTTAATAAATGAAAAATATTAAAAGAAAGAAGTAAACTGACAACTCTTCCTATTTATTCTTGGAATTAAATTTATACTTAATATGAAATACCATTCTAGCATCTAACACAGCTAGTCTGCAATGTGGGATGCCTACTAAAACCAATCTTATGATTTGGCTAATTTTTGTTCTATGAATGGCAGTTTCTTACTATATTTGCTGGTTGCTTTTTTTTCCCCCATGAAACTCTAGCTTAGAGACTTTATACGCAAATATTTGTTTTTAACTTTCTTGCAAAAACTGAAGGTATAAGCTTTAAGCTTGAATATAAAGACAGATCGTTTCAAAATTAGACTCAGAATATTTCCTTCCTTGAGACAGGTCTTCTACTATTGTTTCCAAGTAAGAGAGATACCTTGTGGAATCAGTGGTCAAATTAGGTAAGACACTGAGCACAGGAACTGTAGCAGCACCTTATCCCAGTGTGAAAATGACTGTACTCCCTTAATATATCCCATTGTTTGGATAATGTATTTAAGATGAAAAGGGAAAACATTCAAAGAAACAGCTGATAAAAAAAGAAATATTACTTAGCACCTTATTAAATCAAACACTTTCCCAAAGAACTCTGACTTATCTCCTTTAATTCAAAGAATGGCTCCATGCATTTCAACAGCTCCCCTTCATGGAAATGTCTTTGTAATACCAGAGCGGCCAAAAAGTTACCTTATTAATGGGCCAATTTAAAGAAAAGTCAGCAAAACAAATCCTACTTATTTCCCCAGTTCTAGTTCTCCCTGTGGTTACTTATAGATTATCTATAGATCTACAATGTAACTGCAAAGAATGAAGAGTAAAATTAAGTTGTCAAGATTAAATTCTCCAACTTAGTTCCCCAGCATCCACTTCTGGCAGGCTCCAAAGTAATTAGCTGAAGTTTGGTATCTCTTCGCACTGACAGACGTGCTTTTAAAATTAACAGTGAAAACAAACACACCATAACTCTAAATAATCCCACAATCTTCTATGATAATTTTTTAAGTTGAATGTTCAGGTTGTAAGAGTCTATCAAGAAACATGATCTAAAAATTAAACTTTAATTTCAAATATTCCTACATTCAATAAAGATTCTGTCTATACACTGCTCCTTCATTAAAGAGCACATTCCGATATGTAACTTCAAATGTTAAAAGTTTCAGGAAAAGGATGATCTAAAGTTCCTTGCCCATTTGCTAGCAGGGAATGCACTCTGCAACCTTCTGAACCCCTAAACTGAGCAGCTACTGGCAACAGGCCTGAAGACCTCACAGCCCACCAAAGAGGTGAGAGGGGGATTCCTATGCTAATGTTGCAAACCCACTCTAGCCACCATATGAAGAGGCAGGAAGGGCACAAGTTAGAACACCTGCGATTTGAGAAACGCAACCCCCTCACAGTCATTTTCACACTGGGATAAGGTGCTGCTACAGTTCCTGTGCTCAGTGTCTTACCTAATTTGACCTCTGATTCAACAAGGTATCTCTCTTACTTGGAAACAATAGTAGAAGACCTGTCTCAAGGAAGGAAATATTCTGAGTCACACACCACCATCACCACCCCACCCCTCTGCTCCACCAAGGTGTCCTGGCATTATTACTTGCACATCCTCAATTTTTTCCAACTCTTTACACCCACGGTTAAAACAAACAAAAACCAAAAAAGCTCTTGGGTCTAATAACTCTTGTTTACACCTTAAATCGTTTTTGCTTTCACAAAGTTAAGGTTAAAGTCTAGGAATTCTCCTGAAACCTATGGTACAGACTTATTTAGAAATAAATACAGAAGGAAGTGGAGAACAGGTCAAATACACTTTAAAGCAGATCAGAAATATTATACTCTTTATTAAGGAGCAACAAAAAGTCATGTTGTCTTCAAATAGCTGCCCAAGTGATGATTTTGATCCAATCTTTAAAATAAGAGGTAACTAAACACCTTTTGGTCTTACCGGGCCATCGGTCACATTGTCCTGGAAATTGTCCACAAAAAAAGCAAGCAGGATGTTCCCATATCTTTGTTGACTTTTTTCAATGGTACCAATTTCTTGGCATTGTGCCAATTTCCTTTAAATTCTCCACTACTACCAACCCTAGTGCCATACCCTATCTCTAGAAGGTTCTCCTATATTTTTTTTTACCCTAAGTGAAGAAAAAACAAAACAAACTAAAACCTCTCTCCTGGTGACACACTGTTACCTACTAAAGTTTTCTAAGGCAAAAGCACAAATACAAGTTTGCTACTGACTCCCTTCACTGATAAAAGCTGCATTCAGCAACAAAGGAAAAACACTGGCCATCTCCCTGTGGTTACTTAATGATTATCTATAGATTTACAGCTGTAACTATGGAGAATAACATTAAGATGTCAGGACTAAGGTAAATCCTCCAAGTGAATTCTAGCAATGCTTTTCCCCTAATTGTTCCCTAACCCACTCCCCAATTCTTCCTTTCCAGCCAATTATTGCTCTCAGGTGCCAGAGACTGCATTTCCAAAAGACTGATAAAATAAAAACAAAAAAGCAGCAGAGGCCAGGCACAGTGGCTCACACCTGTAATCTTAGCACTCTGGGAGGCTGAGGCGGAAAGATCACTCACAGTCAGGAGTTCAAAACCAGGCTGAGCAAGAGTGTGACCCCGTCTCTACCAAAAATAGAAAGAAACTAATTGGCCAACTAAAAATATATAGAAAAAATTAAGCTGGGCATGGTGGCACCTGCCTGTAGTCCTAGGCTACCCGGGAGGCTGAGGCAGGAGGATCGATTGAGCCCAGGAGTTTGAGGTTGCTGTGAATTAGGCTGACACCATGGCACTTTTAGCCCAGGAAACACAGTGAGACTCTGTCTCAAAAAAAAAAAGGCAACAGAGAATAAAAAAGTGGAAAAAAAACAACTGTGTGTGGTGTGTATGTATGCACAACAATAAAAACACAGGCTTTCTCCCTTACCCTTGGAGAACCAACAAACAATTCTATTAGAGACAGAGAGAGATTGTGCAGGACAAGGTGTGGGAGGATTTAACTATCAAAAGTATCCAGGCTGGCACGGTGGCTCATGCCTATAATCCTAGCCTGGGAGGATGAGGCATTGATTGGGCTCAGGAATTCGAGACCAACCTGAGAAACAAGGAGACCCTGTCTCTACAAAAAATACAAAAATTAGCCAGGCTTGGAGGTGTGCGGCTGGAGTTCCAGCTACTCCGGGAGGCTGAGGCAGGAGGATCATTTGAGCCCAGGAGTTTGAGGTTGCAATGAGCTCTGATGATGCCACTGCACTCTACCCAGGGCAACAGAAAGAGACTCTGTCACCAAAAAAAAAAAAAAAAAAAAAAAAGAATCTAACCACTTAAAATTAAACTCTTGAAAATGGCTGTAATCTACCTTTCAGAGAAACACTATTTTTTCCTATAGGACAGACACCCTGTAGCCAGCCTTCTTTGAAATCCAAACAAGTGAAATCTCACTTCAATAATCTATCTTTTCATAAACTGATCCTGATATCCTAATACACATACCTCCCACCCCAATACTGCATGTACTGATACCTAAAAAAATGCTACTACTTCCCTAATCTTACAATGAAGGCAGGTAACACCTGTCTTGGTGGTAACTGTCATAATTAGACTAACAGTTTTATATTCATTTCTATGTCCATGAATTTATTTATACTTTGACTTGTTTTTAAAATGAATTTGAAGCCACTGATAGGAAAAAGTCTAGTACTGTGCTGTTCAATAAGGCAGCAACCAGCCTCATGTGGCCACTGAACACCTGAAATATAGCTCATCTGAACTGTATAAAATACAGACCAGGTTTCAAATACTATCTCAGTAACTTTTTATACTGATTACATGTTGAAATAATATCTTGGATAGGTGGGTTGAAATATGTATTTACTAAAATTAGTTTCACCAGTTTTTTCTAAAATGTGTCTACTAGAAAATCTAAAGTAACATAAATGGCTTGCACTTGCAGCTTCCTTTATATAACTGGACAGTGCTGGTCTAGAACATAAATGCACAAAGAAATGATGGCCAGAATATTACACTTAAATAACAAAATTCCCTTACCATCTCAGTGAAGACCTTTGTCTCCTCCCTGCTTTCCACCATACCACCAATCTCTGTCCTTAACACAGTGCTTGGCACATAACAGGCACTGAATAAATATTTTTTAGATGTAGTTGAACAGAGGCAACTAAGATACAAGATGAAAATGCAATATATAAAAATGGCTTCTTAAAAGTTAAGAAAATCAATTGGCTACTTAGAACACCCAGCAGAGGCCTAACATCTAGGCTTTGAAAGTAAACTAAAAAACTAAATTCTCATTACCTACAATATTTTTGATAGTCACAGAAAACAATACTCATTTACAAAATAAGAACCAGCTAAGAGGCAAGACTATCATGCAGCCATTCATACTTTCAGACTACAAACTGAAAGGACAGTTGTAGTAGAATTTTTCCTCTGCTTTAAATTAACTCTACACTTGGTATCTTCTACTTTAACCCACTGAAATTCTGACCTCTGGGATAAATCAGCTATGTTCAGCAAAATGCAGAGGGATTACTCACTAAACTGTAGTATACATCATACAAATTGAGGTAGTCAGAAGAAATACTTAAGAGTCTGTGAAAAATAATGGGCTGCTGAGAGCAACCTATTGAGCAGGAAAATAGAGAGCAGTAAAGGCTGGATGGCTTGCTCTAACCAAAAGTGTCATGAAGAAACAACCAGCAGGCCACCAGCAAGTGGGAGAGCTGCCATGTCTCTGCCTTCCCCCTGGGTGGATATTTTGTTTCCCTACCTTCCCCAGACATCTTAAGGAGTATGAAAGTTTAATGTTAAGGAGACTATTGATAGGATAACATCCACTCTCCATTAAAAAGACATTTTTTTTCCTATTTCTAATCACAACTTGCATACATGATGCTTAAGAAACATGGCTATGTTTTTCCATCAATTTACTTAGTAGTTGCCAATTACTCTGCCTAGGTCTGGAATTCAGTATTAAGTGAACTGAATAAAATTCAGTATAGGACTGACTCTACTTGAGATGTACCAAGAAAAGGTTTCCCCAGATATTTTTAAAGATATTCCTAAGATGTCATGGAAAGACAGAAAATTGAAAATATTGCCATCTCTAGGGGTTCTTTTTAATCTCATAGCGTAAAATAAGAACACAGGGAAATTATTACTTATTGCCTCAACCTTAGCAGCCCTCTAAAATTATTTTCTGCTTCTGTTCTCTTTCATGATGACTATATTTCAGAACCAAATTGATGAAAAGGGCACAAATGCATCCAAAGGAAACTTATTCCAAGGACCCAATGTTGAAGATCCTAAAAATTCTACCAGAACTTTCCACTTCAGAGCATAATCCATGAACTGGGACACCTATGTGTACTACACCATGTAAATTACTCAGAAACTCAGGGACTTGCCTATAATCTGAACGACAATCCACTTAGCCAGTCTTTGTTTAGATAAGCTCTTCAAAAGAACAAAATGTTGTTCTGTGCTTTGTTTCTAGGTTGTTCTCATCCATGTCCACAGTGCGCAGATAAATGGCTCCATTTCTAGTCCCACCCCCTCTCCACTCTCTTCTTACGGTGCCAAAAACCTCCTAGTGTACTCCAGGGACACAGACCCAGGACCATGCAGCTTACTCTCCCCCACGCTTCAGCCCCTACATTCCAGTAATACTACGGACACTCAAGGCTTATGGAGTTCTTCCCTCTTTGCACTCATTGTTTCCTAAGCCTTAAACTCTTTTTCCTTTCCCACCCTTCTCTCAGTGCAGACTGATCTTTCACATCTCAGCAAAGACATCACTTCCCCCAGAAAGCGGCCTAGCCTTGCCCACTGGGTCACCCAGTGCTGCTCTCCACGGCATACCCTCACCCGCATCTCCTTCCCCCCACATAGCAAGATCACTCCCACTCTTGAAGAGGAGCATGAAGCCTCAATGTATGATAGAAATTTCCTTGAAACCAAGGAAATAAAGTCAAACAACTACGACAATGTTTGACACAAAAATTTGTAAGATTATTTTTAAAACTTTGCAACCGGCATTTCAAACACTGGCTAGATGATAATGCATCATTCTTGAGTCTCCACTATGTTTAGTACTTAAATACTTTGGGAGGCTGAGGCAAGAGGATTACTTGAGGCCAAAAGTTCAAGACCAGCCTGAGCAACGTAGCAAGACTCTGTCTCTACAAAAAATACAAAACTAGTTGGGCATGGTGGTGCACACCTGTAGTCCCAACTGAGGCAGGAGGATCCTTTGAGCCCAGGAGTTCAAGGTTACAGTGAGGTCACACTACTGTACTCCAGCCTGAGCAAAAGAGAACCCCATTTCTTAAAAACTCCTCTCCCCAAAAAAGTTATTTATCTCACTATATCTCTAATCAGCAAGGTATATGAACCCTACTTCAGCGATAATAAGGCTAAGTAACCTACCCAATGTCAAGCCCTAAGTAATCATTTAGTGGTGCTTCTATTAAAAAATTCAGACTCCAACACCTGTTCTCTTTCTTTCATACCAGTGGTTATAATAGTGTGGGCCAGGGTTCCCAGAGGGTCTGTGAGGTCAGAACTAGTTCTCCATGAGACTGAGATGTTACTTCCCTTTTCACTCTCATTTTTCCTAAATGGACAATAGACTTTTCTAGAGGCTTATGACTTGCACAGACTATATTTAGAAGCAGATAGTGATTCCACAGGAAAAAAAAAAGAACGATTTAATTTTTAAATTTAAAAAACAAAAATAAATTTTTAAATAAAAAAAAAAAGCAGATGTAAGAATCAACATTTGAGAAAATGTAAAACAATGCAACTAATTTTTTGTTTGGGGAAAGTTATTTCTCATTTAAAAAGTGTTATTTATGTTAACATGTAATGGCTCATTTAAAAATAATTAACAAATCAATACTTTCAACTTTCCTCAGTATTAATTTCTGAGACAGTAAATATCAATACTTGTAACCCACGTCAAACAAGCTCTTTGGAGTCCCTAATAACTTTTAGGGGTCTGAAATGAAAGGTTTGAGAACCAATGTCCTATCAGCTACTGAAAAAGATATTTAAGCTAGGGTTTTTCCTTTCCCTGTAATTATCAAATAATCAAAAGCCTAGAGCTTTCACTAAAGAATATTTCCATATACCAAAATGTATAATTTTGTACATTTTGATCTGATGAACTTTGGCCTTTTTGTTATATTTTTCTTCATTGACTTTACAATATAAAATGAAACTTATCTTTAAAGATACTTAAATGTGTTACATAATTTAGAAAATATCCCTTCAGAGCCCATGAAATACTTAAAGAACACAACTTCTATTTTCAAAAATGAAAAACTCAAGAAGGATAAGAGTTGACAAGCCTATCTGAAAGTGATAATTCACTTAGCAAATTACATGGATATTTCACCTTAATCTGATAGCTTCCCTGCTACCCAGCATGGTTTTGAATCACCATTATATCACATATGAAATACAAAATAATTTTAGTAGTTCTAAAATAATTAGATAAATCAATTTGCTAGGGTAAAATGTCAATCATTCAGAGGGACAGAGATTTTAAAGATATGTGATAGAATTTTTAATTACCTGCATCATTATCTTCCTGGCAACATAGACTAAAAGGGTGGTTAATATTTGTACAAATCAAATTTAATATTTCATAAATAAGTCTATAGTTCATAACATATAAGCTATTCCTTAAAAAATAAAATTCGTTTTACATTGTGTCTACACAGGAAATGACATAGTTATAAAGTAAGGTTTGCATTTCAGGAGATCAGAAACCAAAAGCGAGAGCAGAATTAACATACATACCATGAACTAGACATTATTGTACTAATAATGAGGGATGCATTACCCCAATCTCAACACCCTTTGTGGGCTGGTTACTATTTTTCTTGTTTTACTGATGGCTCAGAGAAGTCAAATTACTTGCCCAAGATCGCTGGGCTAATAGCAGTAGAGCTGGGATTCAAATATCTTTCTGACTTCAAAGCCTATGTTCTTCCCAAGACCTTATGCCTCCCTAGTGTTATTTTCAAAACTGGGTGCTTCCAATCTGGAGAGGCTACAAAGTTAAACAGAAATCAGAATGCAAATACCATGAACAAAATAGAAAACGTAATCGTACTTATAATGAAAAGACCTCAAACGTCCTTATCTACAGCCCTTTAAAGGTTCTGAGTTTGTCTATAACGACTCACTCGAAAAAGAGGGGAACATGCTTGGGGTCTCTCAGCGCAGCCTCCAGAGTTCAGGGCCTCAAACGCCACAGATTGACATACATCCTCTGAAATGCCCATGGAGGTATTCTGTACTCTTAAAATTCAGGAAAGCTGGAGGTCATCAACAATTCTCATGCAGGGATCAGACCATAACCACAGAGGGTCTCCTCAAACTGCGCTCAAGAAGATGCTGGAATGAGAAGTCTGAGAAAGCACTGCTCTACCAAGGGTTAGGGTTATCTAACCCTTGTTAGGAAGGGTTAGATAACCCTAACCAGGAAGGGTTTTCCAGGGAAAGAAGAGATTTTCCAGGGAGTAAGAAAAGAAAAATTCCTGGAAACTAAGTCACATTCATTTCTGGCCTTGAAGCCACCTAGGTTCTAGGTTCACAGCCCTCAGCTTTTGGTCCGTTCTGAGGAAGGGCGTTTTGCTCTAATAGAAAGCAAAGCCAAGCAGCTGGGCCCGAACTCCATACCCGCCGGGCGGGGTGGGGCTGGGCCGGGGGTGCTCCCCGCACCTGCGAAGACAGCCTGTCTCCCTGCCCTTTCCCATGGTCTTCTGCGAGCCCCGCAGGACGGTGGGCCCACAGGTCCCAGAATCCCTTTCACGAGGAGAACGGAAGTGCCCTCTCTCCTCCTGGACAGTGCAGGTGTGGCGCTGTCCTCCACGCTGCCTAATTTCGGGGCTGTCCTGAGAATCACCAGGTATGCCAGACCACTGAGGGCAGCTTTCCCGGAAACACCCCTTGTCCTGCGTCCCAGAAGGCCTTCCTGACCACCCCCTCGGCCCAGCTGAGGCTAAGGCTTCTGTACTAAATGCCTCTCCGATGAGATGCCCCAGTGGCTTTGTTTCCCCGACTAGACCCTTTTACTTTCACGTAGCTTCAATCCCTTCTGCTCCCACTACCTGATCCCTGATACAAACTGTTCTTGAAGGCCTGGACAACAGGTTCACACTTCTCATCTTTGCTTCTACATCTATCCTGTGGACTGTTTAATCAATATCACTGGCTCCCCATTTAAGTCCAAATTCCTTAAAACAGAATACAAGACCCCAACAATCTGGCCCTGACTGATACTTTACAATTTGAAGCTCCTGTTTCCCATGTCTATTTCCTACAGCAAGCTCAACTTGTCAAGCCCTTGTTTAGCAAACTGCCACCCAGCCTGAAATATCTTCATGGGTTCACTTTCCCTAGGTAACTCCTAGCCAAATTCTAAGCACCCTCACCCGCTGGTACTTCCTCTCCCTGGACACTTGTCACATAATGATGCATGATTTTTAACTGTTTTATATTTTCACATACAAGTCTTGTTTCCCCAAATTGATTATAAATTCATCCAAAGAAACACTATGCCTTACAACTCTAAAATCACTTATGGTGTTCTCCAAAATGTTGCACTGTTAGTGGATGATCAATATATATTTCTGAGTAACACTCAAAATCGTGTGTACACATGGATATTAATTTCTTTCATAGACCCAAGGCATAAGCACCAATTTATAATAAAAAGATATGTTTGTGAATATTAGAGCTTAAAACTTAAATCTGGACTGGGCCAGGTGGTTGATGCCTATAATCTGAGTACTCTGGGAGGTCAAGGTGGGAGGATCGCTTGAGGTCAGGAGTTCAAGCCCATCCTGAGCAAGAGTGAGACCCCATCTCTACAAAAAATAGAAAAATTAGCTAGATGTGGTGTGCATGCCAGTAGTCCCAGCTACTCAGCAGGCTAAAGCAAGAGGATTGCTAGAGCCCAAGAGTTTGAGGTTATAGTGAACTATGATGATGCCACTGCATTGTAGCCAGGACAACAAAGACTATCTCAAAACAAACAAAACACAACCCAAACTTAAATTTGTTCTCTTATAAACTCTGAAGGATAATAAAAATCTCAGCTTACAAAAAATGAAGACTCCTTCCTCAATGCTGGGTACCCAAATCTCTTAGAGATCAAACATCTGTGAATTACTATTTACTATGATTTTCTACAGTTTGTAATTTATACTCATATTAACAATCAGCAGTTGGTAAAACAAGTATTACAGAAGTACACATTTTGTAGCTTCCCAAGGAAAAAAATCATAATATAAAAGGAGAGATGGAGAAGACTACCACAAACACATAAAACTTTGCCGGAAGCCAAGACTCAGTGTATTTTTAAAACAGGAGAGGGGAGCAATGAATGGAGAAAGAAGAAAGAGAAGGAAACAAAAACATTTGTCTGATGAGTGTTCTGAGTCCACTGTTCATCTTCTTGCTGGCAGTAACCCAGCTCCTTGCAGGCAGGGACCCAGTCTTAGTTATCTACATATCCTTAGCACCCAGCACAATTCCTGGAAAACGGGGATTCAAGAACTCTTGAATGCATGAATAAGTGCATAATCTAGTGAGTAAACAAAGGGAGTAATAGAAAAAAAATGAGTTCAAGCAGCCTGCAGCTGCAGTCCCCAACTCTCAGGCTTTAGACCAGTACTGATGCAGTCTGGTCAGTTGCCTCTTTGGAATTAGGCCACACAGCAGGAGATGAGTGGCTGCAAAGGAAGCTTCATCTGTATTTACAGCCGCTCCCCATCACTTGCACCACCACCTGAGCTCTGCCTCCTGTCGGATTAGATTCTCCTAGGAGAATGCTACCTCCTGGCAGCATTAGATTCTCCTAGGAGCATGCACCCTAACCCTACTGTAAACTGTGTATGCGAGGGATCTAGGTTGCGAGCTCCTTATGATAATCTAATGCCTGATGATCTGAGGTGGAACTGAGATAGTGATGTTAGTAGAGGGGAGTGGCTGCAAATACAGATTATCATTAGCAGAGAGGTTTGACTGTACAGAGACCATAATTAATCAATTGCTTACAGAATCATATCAAAACCCTATCAGTGAGTGGCAAGTGACAATGTAATAATAATAGAAATAAAGTGGACAATAAATAGTGTCCTTGAATCATCCCAAAATCATCTCCCCTCCCCCCTTCTATGGAAAAATCATCTTCCATGAAACCAGTCCCTGGTGCCAAAAAGGTTGGGGAACAACTGGCCTACAGGATAAAAATTAAGGCACTCATAAGGAACAAACTTTTTATAAAGTTTAAAGGAGAACTCTTAGACAAGTTAACCATGAATTTTACAATGCAATGCAAGCATCCTCTGTGTCCCCTTACCTGATGTACAGGCACTTTCTGTGGGGTGTTCTGGGGTGATGGGTGGAGCTGTGCCCAAGGCTGGTGATGAGGGTGTGGGGGTGAAGACTGGTGGTGCAAGCCCGGGTGGGGCTGCAGCGGAGGACAGGTTGGCAACTGCTGAAAAGACGGCTGCTGACCAGGATGTTGTTGGCCAGGTATCAGTCGTTCCTGGATTGCTTGTGGATCTGCAAGGCCAACACCAGGACAACCATTTGGTCTCATGTGCCCGGTTAACTCCCTCGGTGCTGAGGACATGCCCATAAACGGACGAGACTGCTGCATGTTTCTAGGGCCCATATTCCTCTGTCCAATTCCCATGGCACCAGGGGCCTGGTGAGACGGCTGAGGGTGGGGCATATTTGGATAACTGCCAACTTCCATTGGTATCCCAGCACTTCCAGGC
This sequence comes from Mirza zaza, assembly GCA_008750895.1. Classification (NCBI taxonomy): domain Eukaryota; kingdom Metazoa; phylum Chordata; class Mammalia; order Primates; family Cheirogaleidae; genus Mirza; species Mirza zaza. The sequence continues at coordinate 163,317 of VSMD01048996.1, forward strand.
CTGACTTGCGGAGGAGGAGTGCCTGCTGGATTACTCATTGCTTTCATGGGTGACATGGGAGGTGGAGAGGCATAAGTTCCCTGAGGCTGTGAAGGATGCATAGTTTGTGTGTTCATTTGGTTAAGTGAGCCACTGGGGTGGATGGGCTGCTGGTGCATTAGTCCTTGACCACTGTTTGATGGGAATCCTACAGCATTGGGGTATCTTGGTACGGACTGATTCATTGGAGTATTATTTGTAAGGCCTAAATTTTGATTCATCCCTGTATTGTTAACTAATCCCTGATTTAGATTACTGTAAGGATATCGAGAATACTGCCCTGAGTTGTTTATAGTAGGAGAGGGGACTGTCTGGCTCCGAGAACTAAAGTTAAGGGTTTGTGGCCTAACAGCCCCTTGTTGAGGAGGATTCGGGGAGAATCTGGGACTGTGGGCAACGGATTCTCCATGGAGAGCAGTAGGGGGATGGTGATGGAACTGCTGCACCGAGTGACGCAAGGAAGGTGCCATGCTGGGACTCTGTTGGGGCACGTGGGACAAGTGGCCGGGTCCTGAGGTGGCAATAAAAGGATTTCCCTGATTGAGGCCTTCTTGACCTTGGGAAAACTGGCTCATCCTCTGCTGTGGCTGACCATGCTGCTGCATGGAAAAATCCCCACGTGCCATATAGCTGCCCATCTGCTGCATGTGCTGAGGGTGGCCCTGCGCAGGGGGCCCCGAGGGAGCCGGCTGTGGTGGCTGTGGCTGTGGCTGCTGCTGCTGGTAGGGGGCTCGTATCTGGTCTGATACCTGAACAGCCCGGGGGCCCCACATGGAGCCACTGTCCACAAAAGATTGCCCGTGCCTTTCGTTCTGCATTCCAGGGTAGACTCCCATCTGACCGCCGCCACTGCCACCATGGGGCACCTGAGGAACGGGAGGGGTGTGATACTGCGAGTGCGGAGACGCGAGTCCATTCCCAGGGGCATTACTCATCATTCTGTTAGGCTGATCCATCAGATGCATCTTTTGTTGTTCATACTGATTATAGTGATCGAAATGTGTCAACTTTGTTTGATTTTGATTAGTGGAAGGATGATGAAGGGATGGCTGCAAAGAGGCAAAGCCTTGGTCTATTGGCATTTGCTGACCCATGGGATTTACTGGGTTTTCAGGGTAACCACATTCTCCAAGATTTTCAAGACCTTCACTGAAAATACTCCCATCCTCGCCAAAAAGACTCATCATTCCTGGATCCGCCATCTTCTTCCAACACACGGCTCCTCCAAACGATAGCTCGAGAGCTTGTCTGTGCTTCACTTCACTGAGGTGTTTGTCCTCAAAGCCTATAATCCTTAACTAATCTTCTTCATGTCATTCCATATTTCTTTAATTCTCCTGGACCCTGCAGTGTCAGGCAAAGTCTGGATATAAGTCCTAGAAGGGAGTGGGAGGTGGGGAGAAGGAAGGAAAAAAACAAAGAATTAGGAACAAATGATAAAAACTGCCAGTATTTTACACATTTGAATTTGGTTTCCATCAACAATACTAATCTAGCCCCCTCACTGAGCTGTATTTTATAAATCTAGTTCACTTTAAGAGAAACTCATTAGCTTCTACCAGAAGCATTATTATGATCGGTTACTTAGAAAGCAAGCAAAACACTAACCTTAACCTTAAATTAATCCATTCACTACACTTCCTAGCATTCCATTCTTGGATGGAACAGAACAAAAGAACACAACATGAAGCAGCAGCAGCTGCCACAGCAGGCAAGCAGATGTATGAATATAGCCAAGCAGCCCATCTGTTGAACTAAAGCCCTGGAAATGCTCTGGTTACCAACAGCCCGCCCTTAACCTTATTCCCCTGAGCGGTGTAATCAGATGAGCAGCAGCAGCCCCGAGGACTGTGAAAAGCTCAACTTAGTTAAATTGACTAGAGGATTATACAAATACCAAAATCAGTCATTTCGTACAAATTAGATATTTACAGCCCACATACAACTATGTAACACCAACACAGGCATCTCACAAGAAGCATCCATAATGATGTTGAAAAGCAAGATTGAGAACAGTATAATAAATTCATAATTTCATTATGTTTAATGGCAGAAATATACAAGATTCAGAGAGAGAGACGAAAGAAAAGCTTTCATTCTCCAAGAGGACCAATTTCACTCATGGCTCTGGGCCGGCCACATTCCCAATCTGCACTGACAGCAAAAGCAGCCCAATCACCAGGCTCATTATTCGCCCACAAGCACGCTGGGCTCTAGTGATGGACCAGGATCCCACGTGACCACTCAGAGTCACTCTAGCTGGGTGAATACTTTACAGATGATGGCTGTTCTCATTAGTAGAAACAGAGAACTTTCCCCAAAAACTAGTCAAAACTGAAAATTATTTTAACAGAATAAAGCTCAAAATATTCATGCAGTCCTCACCATTGCCCTGAGCCCTTTTAGGACAAGGCAGGACACAGGCAGGTAGGGAGAAAAGTGGGCAGACACATCCATGAACTTCCTCTGTGCTTACACCACTCACATTATATATACTATGCGATGCTCCATATTTTATTCAAACTCTTCCTAACAGATTTTGTGTCAGACCAAAACAACTAATGTAAGGAATGCCTTAATAATCAAAACAAGAAAAGCGGGGGTGGGGGGGTGGGGGGGGTTTGAGTGCTAATTAAATCAACAACCTAATAAAGAACTGATTCACATAGGAAAAATGCCTGAAATCTTAAACATCTTTGGAATTTAACTCATTTTTTCTCTTTATAAGCACATTAAGCATTGTGTGATGTCCATTTAAAAAAACAATATCTTTTTGAAGAATTTCCAAAGTGACGTTATAAACAGGCTCAAGTCATAAATTCTACTGACACACTTCCATGTGAGCATGGGAATGTACAATGGGGTAACCCACACTGCCAAGAACTTACCAGTAAGACAGATAAAAATTCCGCTTCTGCCTGCCCTATTCTAACATATTCCTAACACGGGGAAAATTTTGCTTACAGAAAATGTAAACAACATTCCTGTTCACTGTCAGAACTACAGACATAACACCTGAGAGGGTCTCCAGGTCTGCAGTTTTCAGGTGACAGCTGTCAGCTAAAGTCAAAGGTCTCCTCACTCTACCGCTAACTGCCATGAATTTTCTGATCTACTTTCTCCAAATACAGAGGTCAAATAGGTGAAAATAAGGTGAGTGTGAAAGCCGTTTTACTGAAAACATGCCACTTTACTATGCAACTACTTTAAAATCCAAAATAAAGAGAAGTAGAAATCCCCAGTGCCAAATACAACAAATATTTATAAATTGAATTTACTGCTAAAAAGCCTAAGCATTCAGTTTTCATTTATTCAAGGCTCATTCTAATTTTCAAGGAAATAAATACTGGGATGGACCTGATAATAGCTTAAACCAGCCGTGCAGACTAACCACTTACCAAAACAACCCTTCAAATTAGCTTAAGGAAAGTAACGTCTACTTATATGTCCTGGATGGCCTTGTTTTATAGAATAACAGCTTCATCCTCCAGGGTCCACCAAGTGTCATGGGAGGAAATGCTACTGACTGGATGGAGCTCTCAGCCAGCTCTGGGCGGAAGGAGATCCCAGAGGGAGTGGACAGCTTGGCCCACTGGTGACCCTGTCCTGAAGCCTGTGCAGCTCAGAGGCAGAGAGAGAAGCATGGGAAGGCACAAAACAGTGAGCCCTCACTGACAGTAATCACAGCGACACTTGGCTATGCTCCTCTTCCTTCTGATTCCCTACTCCTTCCCACTGAGTGGCCATTTCCCAGAGGCATGAACATGCCAGCATTATATGCTATTGCGCAAGCATGTCGCCCACCACAACTGTGACCACACTCAGGTGAGCCATGGGCAGAGAAATCTGCCTGGCTTTATAGTAGTGACCACTCACACTCAGACAACCACCAAACACCTTCCTGCCCCTTTTCTGACCTCAGGACCCGGCTGGCAACCACACTAGGAATCCATCTAGTAGCTGCATTTCATATTTCTGATTTGAGCTAATCTAATTAGTTTGGTCTTTTATAATTTGATCAAGACCATTTGAATGCCCACATTCTCAAGTCACAGCTGCAATGTAATGTGTAAGTTTGTGTTTCCATAAAAGATACTTATTTAAAACTCTTTTTTGAAGGCTACTTTCTCTACATTCAATATCTACATTTTCCATGTCTAGAGCAGCACTGCCCATTGGGCCACAAATGAGAGCTATATATGTGTAATTTTTAATTTTCTAGTACCCACATTTTAAAAGTAGCCCAAAAAAGAGTGAAATTAATTTTTATATCTATGTAACCTAATATATGCAAAATATTATCATTTCAACATGTAATCAAAATGAAAAAGAATGAGACAGCTTTCATATTTAAGTATTGATTCTTTGAAACCCAATATATATATTTTACAGCACATCTCAATTCCTACTGGCCACACTGCAAGTGAAAAATGTACACATGGAACTGGTGGCTACCACACTGGACAGTATAATTATAAAGTATCAAAAAGAGGAAACAGAAGTAACAAGTTAGCAGTTGCATCAAATAATTCTCATAATCATTACTTGATTAATAAATATTCAAGTTGTATTTATGCTTGATTTGGCTTTAAATAAAAATTAAGCTAAATCTCAAATTATGTTCATTTATTCAAAATATATTTACTGAGCATCTACTATGATCCAGGCACTGGTCTAAGTGCTGGAAGAGATACCAGTGTATAAAATAACCAAAATTCCCTCTTGTCCTCAAGGAGCTTACATTCATCTGTAAATGATGAATCTGTTAAGTGAGAACTGAGATTTGCAGCTTATGTTATAAAAATTTAGAATACCATTCCACAAAATACTCCTTGGTAATTTATGATGAGGAGTGTTCTAACTAGGTTCCATATCATGTAGTAAACAGCACGGATACACAGAATAAATACATATAAAGTTTCAACTCAGTGCCCTATTCACAAGCATTTTCTGAGAAGTGAAATGAAGGATGGTTCAAAAGGTGTGTGTGTTTCAGGGTGGAGGGGGAAATGGGAGACTGCTAGACTAACAGAATCATCAGTAATAGAGGCTCACTGCGAAACCAATCACAAACATTTTAGGGCTGGCAACAATTTGAATATCTTCTAATCCAAATCCCTCTTCATTTAACAGATGAAAAAACTCTTTACAGGGCAGAGAGGATAAAACATCTTCTACAAAATATTTTAGTGACAGTTCCCAAAAGTGAAAGAAATGAATGGATGAAATGGCACCTTAGCAGTGAGTGCAAAATATCAACGACCTATGCTGGGTCCATTTTATTCACAGGTGAGTCACTAAAACAATTGCTGCCATCACCAAATAGAAGAGAGTTTCCTTTCAGAAAATTTTTTTCAATTATACTATATATAACTTTTAGGAAAGCAAGCACATATCAATACCAATTGGAGAAATTGGTAAATTTTATTGGGAATAAGCAGAATGAAAAACAGGCAGATCCAAACACAGAATCAGTGATGAAAGCAATAAGTGCACAGGAAAGCAAGATGAAAAAGTTACCACAAAAATATTTAAAATATATTTATATATAATTTATTAATAATTTTTAGAATTTTTGTTAAATTATATATTTTATATACAAAAATTACAAAGACATAAATTTAATATAGTGATTTCTGACCTCCCCAAACTTAATTCTTTACTATGCTATTCTCAAAGTAGAATGGCATTTATAGCTGAGTTTTAATTTGGTACCATAGTGACACAGAACCATTTTACATCACATGCGTGGACTGGAAACCTAGCAAGGAGATAGGTGAATACAAAACACCTTTTACAAGTAAAATATTTCCTATAGCTCAACCACTTTTCATCCAATTGTGCAAGCAAAATGCCATCCAAAGGAAACTTTATGGATAAACAACCAACACATGTGGGCAAGTGTGAGATCATAGGATATTTGCCTATAAGATGCTGAAGACTATTTTCCTATTACATAGCTAAATTTTGAACTGCTCTCTTTAAATTTCTCTCTTCCACCTCCAAAAGGCCTGAGGTACAGAACATAACTGTGGCAATGATGCTGGGCATGGAGGTGAAGCATGTATCAGAATTTCAAGAGAATGTCTAACAGCTGGAGAAACAACACATCACTACCCTCACCACAACGCACAAAGACTCCTCTTGATCATCAAGGTTACAAATCGTTATCAAGAGGGGAAAAGGATCCACACACTGATAGGTGGACACATAGAAGATAAAGGAATAAGCTCTCTGCTGAACTTCCATTCAGTGAAAGTCCTTTCAGCTAAATCACGAAGCCTGTGGAGAGCAAAATCCCACCCCACCCAGCCCCCACCCGCCTCTTGGGAAAGTTTAGCTGGCTGATGCTTGCTGGTGGAGGAGACATCTATACGACTGACAAGGTCCCAGATAAACAATCAGGAAGTGCCCCCAAATTACCAACATCAGAATATCAAGTTCACTACTAGTCATATCCAGATTTGTTTTGCCAACCAAATAATGCCTTTCCTGAACCCCGAGACAAGACCACATTTTCTTCCTCATTAGTATGCTCAGGCAGTGCTGATATGCCATGACTGTGCTATGTAATCCAGCAGCCACTGGCCACATGTTGCTATTTCAATTAATTAAACTAAATAAAATTTAAAATTCAGTTCCTTAGTCACACAAGCCACATTTCAAGTGCTCAATAGTCACATGTAGTTGGTGGCTACTTATTAGACAGTGCATATAATGGAACATTTCCATCACTGCAGAAAATTCTATAGACAGCACTGCTATACTATTCTTAGGAGTTACATTTTTAGACAAAGACCATATTAAATAGCAGCAGTACTCTTTCATAAAAAATATTTTCTCCTCTTCAGAGATTAACATTTTTTAAAGGTGCATACCTATACCTTGTGATGAAATAAATGGTATTCTTTCCATATAACATATTTTATGTTAACTATACTTTCAACCTATAAAATTTCTCCTTTCTATAGTATCTCCCAAAAAATTTCTATTCCTTAATAATTTTTACTGTGTTCATTCACAATTAATCATAATTCTCAATTATGCAAAATTCAGAAACAGATTTAGGAAAAAAAGGATGTGAAATCCTTCAAAGGTCTGATAGTCCAAGCACCGTATTAAAAATAAAATCATAATTAGTAATATGGATTGCACTGATAGATTCCATTTATATCACTAAGTAATCTCCAGTTTTACGGATATTAATTGAAGAGACACACGTTTTTAGTAAGGAAAACCTTGCTTTGAGTTGATGTTGTATAAGCATTAGTACGTTTCATGTCAGCCTTCCCTATGGCAACTAATGCTATCTCCATCCACCCCTTCAACCGCACCAAACAATGAGAAATAATCCTAGATCCTTACTGTCATCGGTAATTTAAAAAATATCTAATGAGCACCTACTCTGTTTAACAGGCATTGGGTACACAGGGTTTAACAAAACAGATGTGGTCCTGTCCCTCGTGCAGCCTGCTGTTCTAAGAAGTATCCCTCGGACATCCCCTGTATTTAATCCATTGGCCGACTTGCTAATTTCTGTCTCCTGAATACCTCACAGGTCTGCCTTCCTCCTTCCCATTTACGCTATCTCTGAGGTAGTCAGGCCTTCATGGTTTAGCAAATGACACAAAATTAGAGGTCTAATGAGTTCTCCCAACACTTTCGTACTAGTGATTTATCTTCTAAAACACAGACTGCATCATCTCTCCCTGATGAAAATCCTTAAAGGACTTCCCATAGCTTTCAGGACCGAGTCCAAATGCTCCAGTGTGCTTGAAGGCACTCTGTAATGACATTCCTGTCGACCTTTCCATTCTCAACTCCCCAAACACCCTTCCCTCTGCCCCCTGAAATACTAATACCCCCATCAGGTATATCAAACCACTAGAAGTTTCACCAGCCATCCACTTGCTATCTCACACCTTGAGTGCCTTCTTTACACCTGCGGTCTCTTCTTTTCTGGCCTCCTTCCTTAGCCATGTGCAGCCTGGCCTCTTGTTCACCTCAGTTCCTTTGTCACCACTCATCTAGAGAAGCCTCCTGACCCTCAGCCTTCCCTCCTCAGGCTGATTCTGAGGCCCTCCCTGGTACTAGTACCACAACACTACGAACAAGAGCTACAAAAGTGCCAAGCACACTGTTTTTCTTGTTTGTTTACTGGCCTCCCTCTCTGGAGGCTGGAGCTTCCCCGAAGTAGGGTCCTGGGACAGCACTCCTCCGAGCTCGTGAGAGATGCAGCATCTCAGGCTCACCCAGACCTCCTGCACCAGGATCTTTTATTAACAAGGCCCTAAGTGATTCCTGTGTATGTGAAAGTTTAGGGAGTTCTGAGACTCTAGTTCCTCCTAAACTATAGCACAGACCAACTATTCAATTAACGTGAGAATGAATCAAGAACAAATGACACTTGTCCCAAAGAATCACAAAGCAAGTAGTACAAAGATATTTCACTTAAAGAAAGAAAAGTAGTCTTGGCATATGTGACTGGCAAAGAAACAATACTTACTTCATCCAAAGAATTATGAATAACATGACAAATTTTAATCTGTAATTACAAGGAGTGGGCATCTAAAACTGGTTTAACTTTAAAGCAGATATGCTCATCTGCTTGCCAATCATTTTTGCAAGACATAAAAAATGCAGTTAACATTAATATCTAATGCTATGTTACATAACATGCTGTTTCAAAGGTTTCTTGCAGAACTCTTTCAGTTATTTCTACATAACTTTGAAGAGTCTGGATATTCTGAGTTGCCTTTCAGATAAAGAAGTGGGTTTTTTTGTTTTGTTTTGTTTTTTTCCTACATATAGTGCTGAGGCTAATATGTTTCCTTTCAAGGCAACTAATAAAACAGCACTTGTCTAACAGCTTATACTAAGTCCATGCCCATAGCACTAATTTTTTTTCTAGATGGTCAAAAGGATTACAATGCCCCATGCATAAATTGTGCCACTAAAGCACAAGAATCATGGAAATTTATGGTCCTTTGGAAAATGGCCTAAATTTGCATCCTGCAATTCAACATTCAAGTATCGCTCTCTAAAGATAATGCCTTCAAAGGCCAAGCCCACTGAGAAGGTAGCCAGCACTCTGATCCTAACCCAGAGACAGCTGACCTGATGCCCTGGTGCAGGCACTAGGAACACACATCCAGCATGGTCTCCTTCCCACACAAAACTAACGTGGCCCAGCAGTAGACTGGCGCACGTTCTGATAACACCTGAAGTACTCAATGTTATACGGCATATCCACATCCATATATGCACATACATATCAATATATACCATATCTACATGTATAAAGTATATATTTATGTAAAATGTGTATATCCCATATCTTTTTGATGTTATCCTAATTATAATATGGAAGAGGGAGAAAAGCGAATGAAGAAACAGGTCCAGAAGTAAGTAAATGGAAGTTTTTGAAAGTAAGTTATTTGAAACAGGAAAAAATTATATTTCAGAAATATATTTCAACCCACCTAGCAAGAACGTTTAGAGTGCAGACTTATAGAAGAGTAGTATAAATTTTACAAAATTTGCTCACCACTAGCATGTATCTTGTTTAATACTGTAAAATATCCTGGGATATTTTGAAATATAAAGCTCAGTTGGTGTATAATGTCCAAGGACACCATGCTTATTAGCCTAATTAAAAAAAAAAAAATCGCCATTAGAAAATGTATGTTTCCACTCAGTCTAGACTTATTTTGAGCTACTGACTTGACGCACACATACAAAGAACATCAGGGTGATATCAAGCCTACAAAAAGTAAGAGTAGAATAAAAGGAGAGAAAGAAGGAGCTGCCTCATGGCCACAACTCCGTCCAGGGACCCCCTGGCAATCACAAGCTCCCATAAAGCTGACACTGAACCACTGGAGGATGCCAGAGGTGAGACAAGGGCAGCCTGCTGAGGGGGCTGCAAAAGCAGCAAACAGCCAACTGCTCTTGCAAGAACCATGCTTTTTGTATCCTTACTGCAATTGTCACTGATTAACTGATCTGGCAATTTCCTATGTTCTTTTGCATTTTAAAAAGTTTTGAAAGCTAAGATTTTTTTTTTTTTCATATTCTAGGGGGAGTTTAAAAGTGTACCCAATCCTGCCTAGTTTGAAAGACAAAGCTAGAAAGAGTGTAGTTCAACAGTTTTTTCTAAAGCACACTACCAACATATTTCCCTTAAATGGGGGCGGAGGGGTTGGGACACAGAACAACCCTGGGCAGCACCACAGATGAAAATAATTTGTCTATTCTCTTTTCTAGAGCAGAACACATGTGATGGGAAGGGAGCCTTATCCATCATGAATAAATCTGAGCACAAAGATAGGCAAAGTGTCACAGCATACCAACAGCAAGGGTCATACATGAAGGTACAGGGCTTTCTAAGATTGATGTCCGTTAAGGCACCATATTTCATGCAAAAGAGAAATACACAGGAATTATAAAATTCAAATTTCCATCAGGGAAGCAAGCAATATAAAAGTGAATCCAAACTGTAGAGGGTTGAGGAGATCTTTGGAAGCGTATTAGAGAAGTATTTTGGAAAACTGCACATAATCTCACAAAGGTAAACCTACATGAAGAAAAAAACTGAAGAAAACATAAATGTAACTTAGTGACTATAATATTAAATTTCTATTTCAAATAAATATTTGATAAAGGAGATGAAATTAAGGATGGAGTATATAGTAAACAGTTTCACATCCGCTATTTCATAATCATTTCAACTTATAACAAATCTGGAAAACATTTTTTTCTATACAGTAGAGTTCCCGTTATCCTCAGGGACTACGTTCCAAGACACCCATGGTGGATGCCTGAAACCTCGGATAGTACTGAACCCAAGTGGCATCCATCAGAACACATTTCTGTTCAGTCTTCCACCCACAAATGTAATGTTTTTTCCATCTTAACTAAGCACTATCATACACCGTGGCCATAACTTTTGCAGTCAGAGGTGTGACAGAAAAACCAGCATGAATTTCATTTTCCTTCTTCACAATTTCACAGGCAGAAAATTCATTCTTACCATACATCTTAGCAACTTCAGTATACAATTTTTTTCCCTTGAGTCAAGAATTCACCTTTTTACTTAAAGGAAGCACTTTACAGCTCCCCTTTGGCATATCTGAATTGCACTCATCTTGCACTCTGGGACCATTTCAAAGTACAATAGAGTGACTTGAACACAAACACTGCATTACTGTGATAGTCGTCGACGTGGTAATCAACACAACTACTAAGTGACTAGCAGGCAAGTATCATCTACAGCACAGAGACGCTGCTCAAAAGGTGATTCATGTCCCGGACAGCGCAGGATGGGGCAAGATTTCATCACACTGCTCAAAAGAAGACACAATTTAAAACTTACGACTTGCTTATTTCTGGAATTTTCCATTCAGTACTTTCTGACCATATTGGACTGCAAGTAACTGAAACTGTAGAAACTCAAACCACAGAAAGTAAAGCCTCAGTCAGATTAAGGGAAGGGACTACTATTCCTACATTTATCATAAAAGCAAGTCAGTTTTATAATGCCACCATAATCAAAACTATCACTTTCATGAGCTAAACATGCCCATCTTTTAGCCAGATTAAATGTCTTCTTATTAGCATATGATAAAAGATAAAGGTTTCATCCATAAATACTGTATATTTAACTTAACATTTCCTATGTTTACAGTAAAGGCTCAACCTCAAACTGGCCTCTCTCCTTATTCCCCAGCAATCATCTGGGTTTCCTTCCTCCAAATAGCTGTGTACTGTGGAACAAACTAACTTCATGAAACATCTTTTATAATATTCTAAGTAAATGAATTCATAAGCTAAATCTGATTTTCAAAAAAAAGCTATAATATATTCTGTAACAAATTCTTTTTTTTTCTGCACCACCATGTTATTCTACATCATTGAAAGCTGACTGTAATAACATGCTTCCGCCTGTTATTTTCCCTAAAAATCATTAGACTAACCAATTCTAATTTTTAGTATACACATCTGAGTGTACAAGATTCGTGATATTAGCATATTATTCTAACCTGCAGGTAAACTTTATAGTTCAGTTTGAAAAGAGATCCTACTTAAGTAGTCAGAAATTTCTACATTGTGTCCATTTTGATATTAGATCAATATTTAGGTACATTTCAAGTTACTAAGTAAAAGAGACTATAATACAAGAAAAGGTAAGGAAAGGGGAGAGGATGTGCTACTTCCAGTCATGACATTTGTTTTACATAATGAGGATGATCAAAATAATTTAAGGCTACGTATGAAGCTTTATAATTTAATTCTGTCCTTGGTTTAATCAAAGATTATAAAAAGAACCAGACACCTACTCAGCTTTAACACAGACTTTAGTATGGCCTCAGACTGCTACACCCACCGATTTGAATATTTTAATGAGTTTAATATTATATATTAATAAAATTATGATCCAGATAAGGAAATCTAAATAATTAAGGTTCACCAGTGACAGTATTTACATCGTACTATACCTACTCACATTTTCAAGTTTCCTCCCTCATATCTACTGCATCTCTAACACACTTACTGCCACACTAGGAAAAAAATGTTCTTCCTTGGGGCCACGGTATTTTATTACAAAATAGAATAAAAACTTTGAAAACAAAATGATTCTTTCTAATTTAATGAAAATTTTGTTACTTTTTATTGTTTTCTGTGTGGGAGATATATACAACTTGAAAAACAGTTCACATGGCTCCCAAGGTAGAGACATGTGAGTTACATATGCTTCATGAGGCCCCATGCTCAAAACTATCATGAGTTAAATACAACTCACATGGCAGTTAATGTGCTAAAGACATCAAATTTTCTACTTTACGTCCATTTCTCAGAGGTAATTGGAAAATAGTCACTATTTTTCCTTACAACAATTCTAAAATATATATATAAGGGTTTCTCACTATGTTGAGAGTTTAGCAAAAAAAATATTATAACAGACCATATACATCAGTTTTCTACCTCAAAAACATACTCACAAGCACTCTGTGCTCTGGTTGGGCACTTGTCTAGAGCTCTGGAAGTTACACTGCCAAGTTTCCTTAGTGCTAAAACGCTCCCATCCTAAAACAATGAGACAGCTTATGGTAAAAGTTCTTACATACATACCTCTTTATACTTGAAATAGCTCGGATCATCAGTATCCAAATAACTCTATTGCTGGCATACAAACTAAGTACTTAGTAGCTTGTAACCTATCAGAATCATGTGTAACATTTTTGTAGAATGAATTTAACTTTTTTGTTACTTCACTTTTGAAAGAATTCTTCCCATTTTCCCACATTTTCCTTTGAATAAATAATGCCCTGTTTAAAGGGTGACTTGTAAGTACAGATTGTATTTTGCTATTTCTTTCATCAAAACCATTTTGATGTCCCCCAGTTTTAGTTCTATAAATAAGCCCAGGGTCCCCAGGTAGGTATGTACATCAAGGAAGACCTTGTGCCTGTAATCCTAGCACTCTGGGAGGCTGAGGCGGGCAGATTAATCGAGGTCAGGAGTTCAAAACCAGCCTGAGCGAGACCCCGTCTCTACTAAAAATAGAAAGAAATTAATTGACCAACTAAAAATATACAGAGAAACAATTAGCCGGGCGTGGTGGCACATGCCTGTAGTCCCAGCTATTTGGGAGGCTGAGGCAGGAGGATCGCTTGAGCCCAGGAGACTGAGATTGCTGTGAGCTAGGCTGATGCCACGGCACTCACTCTAGCCTGGGCAACAAAGTGAGACTCTGTCTCAAAAAAAAAGGAAGACCTTGTATTTTATGTCTATCACTTTGTACCCCTAATGTCAGACACAGTGCCTAAAAAGCATTTATGGCATTAGCTATTGTATAACACCCCAGTATGTTACTAACACTCCTCCTCCAGTCACAAACACATGGGAGGGCCAATAGCTGGCTGGCTCCTTAAGTCTCTACCCACAAAAAGGAGGGGAGGGGCTTGGCAGGGAATTAAAGCATCTCCCATCTCTCCACTAATACTGTGCCATTCCATTCCAAAGACCTGCACGCGAGTGACACCTTTCCAGCTTTACGACTGCTCACTCGCATAAGGACGGGTTCCAGCCTTCAGAGGGAATCTACTAGGGCAACATGGGCCGGCATGCTTCCCATCGACAGGGCCAAAGGACCCAGCAACCTATTCTTCCTGCCCTACCTTCTCCCTACTCTCGGGTGCGCCCGAGAAAGAAAGGTACTGAGTGCTATTTTGTTTCTTAAAACATTTGAACACTGTCTCCCCAAAAAAGTCCAAAGTTCTCTACATATATGCTTTCTCATCTATTTTAAACTCCACCGACCTTTGCTAACAATCCAACATTAAGTATTTAAAACTATAGTGTTAACTGTCATCAATAAACAATAAAATGTTTGAAATAAATCTTGATTATTAAATTCACCTGACCCTTTCAGGCCACAGAATATCTTTTAAGTATTTCTAATGCGATCCAGTATAAAACTAGTAGCCAAGTGAATATGCTGAAAATAACTGGTTCTTGATAAATCAAAATAATTTTTTAGTAAAATGGTATTTTTGCACTGTAATATCTTTACATCTTCCTGTAAACAAGCTTTGAGTTCGTGAGTTTATTTTTTGTGAATTTCTGACCCTTCCAATACTGTCAGCTATTTTGTTGTTCTTTGGGGCAAGGGCTTTGAAGAAGGTAAGTAGTGAATGCCCAGAGGCACACAGGCAGCCCCACCAGTCCCTATGCCGTCCAGTCAGTGGCCATTAGCCCCATGTGGCTAGTTAAATTTAAATTAATTAAAATTAAATAAATTTTTTAAACTTCAGTTCTTCTGTCACACTAGCTATAGCCATAAGGGCAAGTGGCTACCAAACTGGGCAATGTAAAAATGGAGTCTTGTCATCATGACAGAAAATTCAGACAGTGCTGGTCTAGAGGACTCTGTCTAGGCTGCCCAGAGAGCAAGCTGACCCCATGAAGGAGCAGGGCACACGTCGAGCGGAGGATGAAACACCAGAACTTACCCAGATGGCTGCAAATGCCTCAGGGTGCCTTAAGTGACGGCCACATCATGAAGGTATTATAATTCATTTTGAATTCACGGAGAAGTCACTCCCAAGTTTTTAGCTCTGTTTTTCCGAAAGATGTACATTTTAGGAAGACTCACACTTACTAAAATGGGGAGCACAGGTTGGAAGAGGTAGGAATGGCAGAAGACTGGAGCCAGGAGGACCAGTAAGAGAGCCCATCCAGGAACGCAGGTACGGGACGACGGCACCATGACGGCGCCACACAGGACCAGATGGATGTGTGAAAAGGAAGAGAGCTGCCCGGTCACCTGACTTGGTTTCTGGGTGAAGGGAAGGGTACGATGATAACCAGGACTCTGGCTTGGGTAACTGAGCAGATGGTAATACCATTTGCTGAAATGTGGGGAACAGAAGAAAAGAATTTATTTGAAATAGGATAGAGGTGCAAAGAAAATTCACAGAGAGCTCTCCAGTGGGCAGCACAATACAAAAGTGAGGCGCTCAAGAGAAAATGCTGGGCTGAAGATAAGGCTGTGTTAAGTCAGTGACAAACAGAATGAAGGCAAACTCTTGGAGCAGACGAGATCACCCAGAGAACACGCTTAGAATGACAAGAGAAAAGAACAAGGACAGAAACCTGAAGAATATCAGCCCTTATAGGGCTGGCAGAAGAGTCAGCCAACAAGACAGAAGAGAACACCTAGAAAAAGCTTTAAGAAGGAAGTGATCGGCCAGGCGCGGTGGCTCACGCCTGTAATCCTAGCACTCTGGGAGCCTGAGGCAGGCAGATTACTCGAGGTCAGGCGTTCGAAACCAGCCTGAGCAAGAGCGAGACCCTGTCTCTACTATAAATAAAAAAAAAAAGAAATTAATTGGCCAACTAATATATATAGAAAAAAAATAATTAGCCAGGCATGGTGGCGCATGCCTGTAGTCCCAGCTACTCGGGAGGCTGAGGCAGCAGGACTGCTTAAGCCTAGGAGTTTGAGGTTGCTGTGAACTAGGCTGAGGCCACGGCACTCACTCTAGCCTAGGCAACAAAGTGAAACTCTGTCTCAAAAAAAAAAAAGAAGGAAGTGATCAACAAGTTCAAATGCTACAAAGAAGTAGGGTAAGAGAAGTGTCCATCAGACTCAACAAGTCAGATATTAGTAACTGTGTTACTAGCAGTTACAAGAAAGCTGTGGAGGCAGAAGCTCACAAAAACATGTGGAGGAATGGAGAGAAAACAGATCACTCCCAACGTTGGGCTGAGAAGGAGAGGAGAAAGCTGGGTAGTGGTGGAAGTGGACTGATCAAAGACTGGTTTCTGTCTACTCAACACAAGTGAAACAGGATGTGCTCAAACACAAGCCAGGTAACCCTGGGGACTTCCTCAGCCTCTCTGAGCCTGTGTATAAAATGGGGACAATAATTTTATCTCAGAGAGTTATTAGAAGAAATAAGGGCATTAGTATTTATAAAGCATTTAAACGGTGCCTGCCACTTAGTAAGCACCATATAAACATTCTTGGTGGGAGGGTAAAACAGACAAACACTAACAGAAGTAGGCACAGAGAGAAAGAGGAGTAAGATGGGGCACAGAAGAGGGAGACAGTCAAGGAAACAAGTCTCTGAAGAGCTGAGATGGGAGAGGCAGGACCCAGTGTGGAACAGGCGGAATCTGCCTCTTCTCCCCACATAAGCAGAACGGTGGGTGCAGATGCACAGAAGCAAACACGCAATCGATGTGTTTTCACTCCGATAGCTACGACTGGCCTTGTGAATTCGGAAGGAGGCAGTGGTCATGAGGTGTTTGTTCAAAGAATCAACAGACAAAATTGCTCAGAACACTCACTATGAACCCACTGAAGGTCTGAGTCAACTCTGAAGTAACTCAACCTGCTCTAGAATGAACTTCTTTTTCTCATTTATAAAATACAGATGATATCACCTACCTCTAATTCATGAGACTACATTAGATTGTGTACATAAGACACTTACCACAGTACCTGGAACATAATTAGCATTTAGTGCAGATGATCACATGCTTTCTGCTTTAACTTGAAAATTTTAATTATGCAAAATATTCAACCAGGCTGTGTGGCCTTAATCCAGTTACTTAGCCTCTCTGACTCTTGGTTTCTCATCCGCGGAGAGGGGAGGTGGGAAAGGTGCTGAACAGATGGCAAAAGTCCTTTCACTCTAAGATGCTAACTAACCTTAGTAGCTTCGAGATTAGAAATATGCTAAGTGGGGGGGGGGCATGGGCAGTATACGTAACCTTAACATTTGTACCCCCATAATATGCTGAAATAAAAAAAAAAGAAATATGCTAAGTATAGCTGTCCTCTTCTGAAATTCACACTTCCGATAGAAAAATAATCCAAATTTCAAGAAGCACAGATAATTGATAAAAAGCAATTATACAGATAAATCAAGTGTATACACGTTACTGAAAAAATTCAGTGAAGCCTCAGTTTTAAATGTAAAATTACCAGGAAACTACTAGTAATTGTAAAGTAACTGCTCCTCCCCAAAGGCAAGTCAGCACCTACTTTTTATAGTAAAATTGTGTACTTCTGATGTTGATTGCTCTAAACCACTATTTCTCAGAACACGTTCACTTACAATCCTGTGAGAGGTTATGAGAGGAGACCCCTCTGCTCCAGCCCACCTAGAGGAAGGGGAGTCAGGGCACTGGGGCACCTGTCAGCACAACCTCTAGCAAAAAGGCCTCGGGTCCCTGCAGGCCCATTCCTGAGAGCCTGGGGTATTTATTGGTCCTCAGATGAGGGAGTAGCTGAACTGGATCCTCTCAGAAGAGGGAAAGCTCTGCTACCCTTTATTCCTAAACAGGTCTGGCAGCACACACACTCTCCACCCACCCACAATGTAAGTGTTCTGCCACACAACTGCAACCCTTCCATTAAAATAACAATTCACGGATTTAGGATATAACCACAGGGTGTCCTATAATGTGGATGCTTAATACATTCTTTCCATCTCCCATTTGCTGGCTGAACAATTCTGAGTGAGAAGTAGCCTCCATAATTTCCTTTTCCGATAACAAAATAGGTTAATGTCAACTGTAATCACCCAGGATCCTGTGAGGATGACTTAAGCTCTTCAAATTCCTACTCAAAAACATGTTCAGTAATATAAAAAATATATGAAAATCCTACTCTGCTATTAGTCTTGATAGTATACCTCGGAACACTCCTTTCCTCAGATTTCCTAAGTATACCAATGGAAGAGATCTTGCATCAAGAAACCACAAGGTCCAATGATTATTCCAGTGAAAGAAAGAAAAAAAAGAAAAGAAACCACAAGAAATTTCATCTTTAAGCCATCCTTTTCACCTTGACTTTCACAATTTCTAAAACTTTCAGAAGAGATCATAGAACACGCCTTTAAAACTTCTCCCTTCCTAACAACCCACCATCTACATTTCCCCACATCTGGAATCCGGAATGCTCCCAACTTCCTTTGCAGGGTTTAAGAATTCAAGCCCACAGCGAGAGGGCACTTATGGCTCTGGGAGGCCCTGGAGGGCTGCTCCTGCCACCTTTTATCCCTACTACTTATCACTGGAACCAGGATAAAGCAGATACATGAACATGCTTGTTGAAGGAATAAAAGAGAACAGTTCTTTTTAATAAATAATGCACCAAAATTTGAGTTTCTGGTTCTTGATATGAAAAAGCAAATTGGAAACACTTGAATGCCAGATTTGCACATTCTGTCCTCACTTATCCCAAAGCTTATCTGCCCTCAATTTTACATATCTAATAGCCCGGAGCCAACCCCATCTCAACACTTGTCTATGATGCAACATCAGCATTTTCTCATCTTTAGCTTTTATTGACCACTGTCAAAATTAAGTTTATAAATGTTACAAGTTAATTTATAAAATCACCACCTCTCAAAGACCAATGTCCGATTGTGACATCTCTTCAACACTTTAGAAGAGCTTAAAATAGCCATAGAGAAAAATGGAAAAAAAAATATGCCTGGAAAGGGATGCAGAACACGAGCAGCATCTAGAAATTTGGGGAAAACCAGTTGTGAAGCCAGCTGGATCGACCTCAGGCAAATTAAAGCAGCTCTCTGAACTTCAGCTTCCTCATCTATGAAAATTAGTATTCCATCACCTTCCTCACAGGGCTGCTTAGAAGCGATTTCATGTAATTGTCACAAGCGGCCATTAACAGAATGCCTTGCACACAGCAGACAGCCGGTAAATGTCAGCTATTCTCCCTGCTGTCTTGCACCAACCTTAACCTAGTCGCTCAACTTTTTTTGCTCCCAGTTTAAACCCCCAAACATACTGAGTATCTCTGTAGGAGCTGACAGTTTACAAACCTCAATGTAGTTATCCCAAGTGCTGAACTCTCATGCCATGTTAAGAATAAAACACTGCACTTAAAAATTACAACCACAAGAAACCTGTTGCCTTGCTACACCAGAGACGGGCTGGCCAGAAAGCACAGGAAGGCTGCAGAGCAAGCCCCCCGATGGGCCACCTTCCCAGCTTGTGAAGGGAATCCTGCTATCATGCCTCTACAACCTGGGGACCACAGAACATGAGAGCTGGGAATCGAGACCTAAGCCAACTAGTGTTTCTCTGTGAGAAACAGTGAGAAGGTAAATGCTTTGTTCAGGGTCAGCAAGGGCTAGGGCTCAGGTCTCTAACTCTGAGAACAGTTTTATAACACATAGTCCTGGGTACTGCTATAATATATACCCTGAACTGCTAAAGAATGTGTCCACACTGTTCTCCATTAGGCAATAGGGTCCTCTGAGACTAAGACAACCATATTTATCTATAATTGGAAAAAGGTTAACAGACATTTGAGGGCATATAATTTTGAAACAGTACATCCAAACACAATCTATGGAGTAAGCTTAAAGTCGTAACTTCAAGCAATTCCAAATAAGATGGTATTCTTAAAAACGTTCTAATCGTTGGTGTTATCGCTGAATGTGGTGTCCTGTCTCCAAGGTCACTATGTTGAAGGAAACAACATTCATTTACATAGTTTCTGGTGTATTAAGTCAACTATAAGATTTTTCTTTTAACCAGCAGAGTACTTGCTTCTCCAAAATGTCTGAGTAGCCCTTCTACACATAGAGAGATTTGCTCTCTATGCCATCATTCCTATATACTTACAGCCTTCTAGACAGTGGATAAATGTCAGTAACCATGTGATTCAAGGCAGAGGGAGAAATAGATTGTGCAAGTAAGGGGCAAGCTTTTTTCAAAGAACACCAATTCTACCTGAACAACAACAAAAAGATGACTGACAAACTAGAGTTACACAAACTTGAGTGTTTGGCAGATGTTCCAAAAATGAACAAAATAAGTCTGTCACTTCCAGGATAACAACTGACGTTTTTGTTTGCCAATGACAAAATTTGAGCATTCAGGCAAAAATCAGAATTTAGGGAAACCTGTATCCACCATCACAAACTTAACAGTTTCCCAACACTTAAAGACGTTTTTGATTAGACCGGTAGTGACATTAACAAATGTTATTTTAGAAAATATATTGTTTAATAAAACATGTCAGTATTTGAAAACCTTCTGTAACTCACTGAACCAATATTTTCAAATTAAAATGAATGATGCTACAAAACCATGCATGGATAAAAGATACATTCAAGGTACAAGATAGACCAATGGATTTTAATAAAACCAAACACAAAAATTTCACTGATATAATTTCAAACTCCACATTGCAACTATCCTTGAAGAAACTACCCTGTGTAGAGTTTTGGTGTAGTATCAAATTATCTGAAAGGGCTATTCAAATATTCCTCTCTTTTCAATTACATGTCCACATGAGACCAGACTACCTTCATGTTCTTCAACCAAAACAACATATTACAACTGACTGAAAGCAAAAGCAGCTGTTGAGAACCTAGCTATTTTCTCAAGCCAGGCAATAAAAGATTTATAAAAATATAAAGCAATGTCACTCATTCTGAATTAACTTTTGTTCTGGAAAACTAAGTTATGATAGTTATATTAACATGTATTAGATTTAATGTTAATTTTAAATGAACTAAATATTTTTTAAAGTTCTGAGATTTAATTTCTAATACAGAATCTACAGATATAGCCGCTTAAAACAAAGCTCTTTGGAGTTTTCTCAGTAAGAGGGTAAACTGGTCTCCAACTTTAGACTACCAAGTTTGAGAAACACAGCTCTAAATGACTAGCATCCTTATTTTTGTTTGATAACATTGTTGGAAATGCAGTATGCTATAATTATCTGTGTGGGTGTGTATGTATAAAACTTGTACAACACAAACCCAAAAAAAGACCTTTCAAATACAATAACCTGACACAAAAAGCATGGCCACAATCATACCCATGTAATAGAACTAGAAACTCAGTAATGTGCACTGCCACAAGCACCAAAAAAGTTGCAACCATCCTTGACAAAGGAGGGCCAGCATGAGGAGCCACAGAATAAAGCCTTCTTGGCTAAAATGTATGGCTTTCAAGAGAAGTTGGGGTTGGGAGTGCAGAGAAGTGGATAAAGTCCCAGCAGCTGGCAAATCAGATGCCAAGCAGTTATCCGGTGATGAAAAGGAAGGAAATACCTTACTTTTGCTTTATGTTTACTATTATAATGCTTTTGTTTGTTCTTTTTTGCAAAAAGAATGCAACATCCCCCACTCAACCCCAACCACTTTGTACGAAGATCAGGAGAGTCCAAAAGCTTTTATTCACGCATCTAGCTTCAATAATCCCATAAGATAAACAATAAATATTATCCCCATTTTACAGCTGGTGAAACTGAGATTCTAAGAGCGTGAACAACTTCACGGTGGGGTCGGAGAACCAATATCCCCACCTGAGTCTTCTGAGTGCTTGTCTGAGATCCCTCCAACACACTATCTAGAGCAGAGGGAAAACGTCAGGCTCTACACCAAGGCTGCGCTGCAGACCTGGGACCCAACCTCGGAGCCCTCAACATGAAGGGACAAAGAGAAAGGAGTCAGCTTGGAAAAACAGCAACTGCCAAGGGAATCACAGCACTGACTGACCGGGAGCCAAAGCAGCTGAGCGGGACTCAAGGGGACTCCCACAGGGAAAGAGAGGAAGGCAGGAAAGTGATTTCCCACACTGGCGCTGCCGCCGATGCCCACCGGGCTCTTAGTCCTGTGCCAGGCCCTGGGCTGAGGCTTCAGATGCACTTGTTAGATTAATCCTTGTTACCCCCTTTAGAGGAATGGAAACTGAGGGCTTAAAGGTTAAGTAGCCTGCCAAGGAGCCACTGCTGGCGAGCGGCAGCAATGGGAATAATCCCCGGGACTGCTTTCAGAGACAGCTGTCGGCCTCCACGCCCGCCACCAGAAGGGAGAAAGGCGAGCGGGCTCACATCCGATCTGCAGCCACGGACAGCGATCACAGGAGCTGAGGCCGCAGGGCACAATGGTGGAGGACAGGCTTTAAGGAAACACAAAAGGCCAAAAACACACATGGAATGACACTCGACTGCACTGTTAATAAGAAAAGAAATGCACCTATCAAACTGGCAGAGGACAATAATGTCCGCAGTTGGTAAGGGCAGGAAAAAATGGACAGATAAACCCTACATCACTGAAAAGTGTGTGAACTGGTCTGGTCTTTCTGGGGCCAATCCAGGAACATGTACCATGTTTCAAATGAACATAGCCTGTAACCCTGTAATACCCTTCCAGGAATTTATCCCAAGACACACAAAGAGGTATATAAAAGGCTGATCTTTAGGGTAGCACCGTTTTCAATAGCCAAACACTGAAACGACCCTAAACGGCCACTGAAAGCAGATAAATGAAGTTATGTGGAATAGGACATAGTTGTCTGAGGTAGTTGAAAAGATAAATTAGAGCTCTGTGTGTTGGTATGAAAAGACCAGCCATAGCATTCTGGAAAAAACGGGGGGGGGGGGAGCCTCCATATATATATAACGTGCTCACACTCTGAAACCTTTCTCCCACTAAAAAGCTTAGACGAATAATTAATGTGCCTGAATTGATCAGGGGTGGGGCGTTCACTTTCTACTTTATACACGCTGTATGGCTTGAACATTTTGGAATGTGCATACTTACAACCAGTCAGATGCTTAAAAAACAATGTATTACAATATTTTTTCCTATGTCAAACAGATCTGACTTCTGTCCAAGTTTCTGCTAGCTGGTTACCCTGATAGGAATATTAAATCTCACAAAGCCTCAGTTTCCTCGAAGGTAAGCAGCAACACCTGTGGGGAGGGGCGCGCCGGTGGCCGGCTTTCTGCTCTCAGGAAGAACTCCCCACCCCTGTCACAGGGCTCAGGCCAGCTGCTGCGCCCTGGTGCTGGCAGGGCGCCCTGCGGCCGCGCAGGCGCAGAGCTGCCTTGTGCACCTTCACTGCCCAGGCCCCCAGGGCGCTCCTACAAAGAGCTGATCCATTAATAATTCACGGACAAGACAAATTAATTCCTAGCATATTTAGTCAATACTAATAATATAAGAATGTGCTGGTCCGAGACTGATATATATTTCACTTTCAAGAAAGCTTTAGGAAAAAAAAAAGTTTCTAAATCTTTGCATCTCCACACAGGCTCCAATATTTTAAAGACATAATACTGATCTGCCTAACTAAATTTCTGAACGATGGTGTAACTCCAGAGTGAAAGGTATCCAGATTTTCTATATTCCTGCTTTGAAACTTTATAAAATATTTTTAGTCCACTCATCTGAAATCATAATTTAGAATTACCTGAATAAAAAGACAGTCTGTGATCTCCAAAGTTCCCTACTCTAGGGATGGCAAATTCTGTCCCATATCCAAATAGTGTTGTGCGCAACTCAAATGTGAGCCCAGAATGCAAGATGCTATCCTCAAAAGTACGGCCATGTGTCACCTGATGGCAGGGAGATAGTCTGAGAAATGTGTCGTCAGTCAATTTTGTCTAACTCCACCGTGCAAACGCCACAGAGTGTGTTTACAAAGACCAGACGCCACAGCATGCCACACACCCAGCCTATATGGGTCAGCCGATTGCTCCTAGGCTACACACCCGGCACAATGTTACTGAATAGTGCAGGCTGTAACAAGTGTAATAAGTATTTGTGTATCTAAACATAGAAAAGGCATAGAAAAATACAGCATAAAAGGTTTTTTTTTTAAAATGGTACACCTGTATAGGGTGCTTATATCATGATTGGCGCTTGCATTGCAATACTAGAAGTTGCTATGGGTGAGTCAGTGAATGAGCGAGCGGTGAGTGAATGTGAAGGCCTAGTGTACACTATCATAACTTTATAAACACTGTATATTTGCCTACACTTAATTTATCAAAACAAAATTTCTTCAATAATAAATAAATATTAGCTTACTGTAACTTTTTACTTTATAAACTGTTTAATTTTTTTAACTTTTTGATTTTTATAACACTTAGCTTAAAAAACATACTGTATAACCATACAAAAAATTTTTCTTTATATCCTTATTCTATAAGTTTTGCACTGTTAATTTAATCATGTTTATTTATCTATTTGCTTTTCAAATTTTTTTAAAAAAACTAAGTCACAAACACATACAACAGCCTAGGCCTATGCAGGGCCAGGATGATCAATATCATTGTCACCTCCACATCTTTCCCACAGGAAGGTCTTCATGGGCAGGAACAGGCACGGAGCTGTCATCTCCTATGATAACAATGCCTTCTGGAATACCTCCTGAAGGACCTGCCTGAAGCTGTTTTACTAGTAACTTTCTAAGTAGAACACTTTAAAATAATGATAAAAAGTATAGTAAATATATAAATCAGTGACCATCATTTATTATCAAGTATTATATACTGTACATAATTGTCTGTGATACTTTTTTTATATATGACTGGCAGCACAGAGGGTTTGTTTACACCCCAAAAAACACACAGTAATGTGTTGTGCTACAAGGTTATGGCTACAACAGCACTAGGTGATAGGAATTTTCAGCTTCATTATAATTTTACAGGGCCACTATCATATATACCATCTGTTGTCGACTGAAACATATGGCACATGACTGTGTAATCAAACTTAAATCAATCAACTTTTAGGGCTAGTTATTTTACACTTTCCAACTCATGCCATCCATCCATCCACCCCTGCATTAACAAGGTTTAACTACATAACCACCTGAGTGGCAGCATAACCGAGTGGAAAGCAACAGTGAGGCTGGGGCTATGTACTATGTCACCTCCCAGGCCCCATCTATAAAGATCATAGTAACTTTCTCTCTAGATAAACAAAATATGCAGTGCTGGGAGTACTCTGAAATAACGAACGTGAAATAACTTTGAGCTTTCAGGAAAGTTCTACACAAAATTATTACCAAGTCTAATAACTAACAAAAGCAATGAAAGTTTTAGCCTAAAACTAAATAAAAACACCACAGTGAAGGTTGGGCACTATGGCTCACGCCTGTAATCCTAGCACACTGGGAGGCCAAGGCGGGAGGACTGCTCAAGGTCAGGAGTTCGAAACCAGCCTGAGCAAGAGCGAGACCCTGTCTCTACTATAAAGAAATTAATTGGCCAACTAAAAATATATAGAAAAAATTAGCTGGGCATGGTGATGCATGCCTGTAATTCTCAGCTACTCAGGAGACTGAGGCAGAAGGATCGCTTGAGCCCAGGAGTTTGAGGTTGCTGTGAGCTAGGCTGACTCCACGGCACTCTACCCCGGGCAAAAGAGTGACACTGTCTCAAAAAATAAAATAAAATAAAAAATAAAAAAATAAAAAAATAATACTTATTGAGCACCTACCATCCGTCAAACATTGTCTTAGGCAATGGAGATGCATCAGTAAACATTGCAGACGACGATTCCCTACTTCATAGAGCTTAACTACGTTCAAGTGAGGAGAAAAACAGAAAAAATAAGTCAAATATAAGTAAATAACTGAAAGTTAAGTACAAGAGAAAAACCAAAACACAGAAAGGGGACAGGAAGTTTGAAGGGGAGTGTAATCATAAACTGGGTGGTGAGGGGCTGCCTCACAGGGAAGACGACACATGGGTACAATCTGGAAGGAGGTGAGGAGTGAGCCCCACAGGCGCCAAGAGGACAGTGTCTAGGGAGGACAGAGTAAGCGCGGAGACTAACAGGTAGACCTGCACCCAAGCATCCAAAGAACGGCTAGGAAAACGTGCAGTGTCCTGAGACAGAGTCCCAGAGGTGAGGTTGGGGCAGAGGTGCATCAGCGAGGCGAAGGTTTTACTTGAAGGAGGTGAGCCACGGAAGTGTTTCAGCAGGAGAGGGACATGACCTGACTCGGGCTTTGGCAGAGGACTTTGCTCACTTTGGAAACTGACAGCGAGCAGCACGGGCACACCTGTCAGGGAGTTACTGCAGTGACACTGGCAAGAACAGCGCCACCAGACCAGGACGGGGCAGGGGAGACAGAAGTTATCAGAGTCTGCACATACAGTGAAGGTGGGGCCAACAGGATTGACAAAAAATCCGATGTAGCATGTGAGAGAAAGGGGCCAAGCAGGATTCCAAGGTTTCTAACATCACACTGTGATAAAGGTTCTGAAAACAATGGTGTCGGAAAGCACATTAAGACCGTCACCTTATTTCCCACCAGAGTCCTATGACATAGGCTGGGAAAGAACAATGTCACCACCTTTCATAAAGGAAGAAATGAGGCTTGAATGGCTAGATGTTTTATCTATATAGTGGTATAAGAAACAAAATAGGAGCCTAGATTTTCTAGCCCAAGTCTAGGGTTTCTTCCATAATGTCATGCAGCTATTTTGTTTTCTCTTTATTTTTTTAAGGTTGAGCATTGCCATACACAAAAAAAGGAGAATCCTTTTCTAGGGTTATTTCAGAAATCTGCACCAGCAGCCTCGCTAAGTGGACGAAGCTGCTGCCCCGGGCAGGAGGCCAGGTGTAGGCAGCAAGTCCCCTCGTTGAGCTGTAAAACTCCAATGTCTTTCCCCAGTCACATTTCTAGTGGATCAAAGGAGACATGCCTTCAGCTATCCCACCAACTCAAGAAACAAATGTTTCAGACAGAATATTTCTCTCCAACTCTTGCTGCTACCAGCAGAATATAACCTCCCACCCCTCGCCACCGTGCCACCTGCACCCCCAGTGCTCCACCACCCACACCCAGCCTGCCATCAGGTTCTTCTGCTCATTCACTCACTGACCACACCTCTGACGAGAGCAGGGCCCACACTGGGCGCTGCCACCAGCCTTCTCCCTGCAGGCAGAAACCTGCAGTGAACTGAGGGCTATGACAGCAGAAACAGGCTGCAGAGGTCAAGTGCCCAGGGCCGAACCAGGGCTGCAGCCAGGAGTAGGAGCCAGCCAGGTAAGGGAGGACAGGTAGGCAGGCTGGTTCCGAGCAGGAGTGTGGCCTGTATTGCACCTGAGGCCAAAACAGAGGGAACCAAGCAGGAAATGGACCAGGGGCCAGGAGGAGCCAAAGTCTGAGGCAATGGCCAGAGCACTTCTGCCCCACCTACCCTGTTTCAGACCGAGTCTGGCTTGGACTTCCCCCGTCAGCAAGTGGCCCGGTGGGGGTGGGGCAGCCCCAGAGAACCAACCCCTGGGCTGACAGAGGTGGAGCAGCTTCCTGTGGGACAGCAAGACCACAGGCATCTGGCAGCAACCGGCTGTCTGCACTGAGTGCCAGTCATGCTGAGGGCAGCCTCCAGGGCCCGGGGAGGAGAACATACACACCCCTGCTGGTGTGTCTGACCCAGGAGAGACCCCTGGTGAGCTGTGAGCTGTCTCCATTCCCCACCCACTCACCTGCATGTTCTCAGGGCTTTGACTATTACACCCCAGGAGTCCCTAGGAGCTCAGCAGCTTTCCCAAGACCCATCCCCACCTGGGAAGGCCTAGCTTTGCCCCAAGTTTCACCCAAACCATCCCTGAGAGCCAAAGCTCAGATTTTTGAATGAAGGCATGCCTTTTTAAAAAAATGTCTTTTTATTAAAGATTCTTTACTTCTCATATCTTTTTTTTGGGGGGGGGGGGCAAGTGCATGCACACTCACACAGAAATTCCTGGCCCATGTGAAGGCAGGCAATGAGAAGCTGACCTACTGTATTAAGCAGAGAAGTGACAAGATCTGGATTTTTGGGAAAGGTAGCTTAGATGACACTGTGATACTTTTTCCCTGACTTCTCCCAGAATCTGTGTTGGTTTAGCCCCTATGGCAATAGCTCTAGAAGAGCTCCTCATCACCTCTGACCCTCTCCCCCAAAGCCTCTGGCCTCCAGGAGATTTGCACATGAAACCCTGAGAGAACGTTGCTTTTGTAAATAAAATGTTTTGACCCTGTCATTCTCATTTCAGAATTCTGTGATTGCTCCTGAAATCAAATTAAACCTACTGATCCTAACTGTCCAACAATTGCCTATCACTCTCTATGTTCCAGCTAAGAAAACAGGCTTACAAATCCCTCCTCAAATACAGTACTGTCTTTCAATTAAAAAAAAAAAAACTCCCTTAAAATGTCCACACAAACTTCTATAGCAATATAATCTGGAAAGAATTATATCACTAAATTTATATCACTAAAGAATTTTAGTGGTATAAATTGAAGTATTTTAAAATAAAATAATATGCTAACTGGGATTTGCTTCTAAATAACACAGGACATGAGAAAAGCCAGTGAAAATATGAATGAAATAAGACTGGCCTGAGTTAATGGACTTAGTAAAGGACTCATGAGGGCTGAGTTCATTATTCTGTCTAACTTTTACATGTCAGCAATGTTCCATTATTTGGGTATCTGAAGTATCACAGAGTCCTCAAACATTGTGTAAAATCTTCTTTTTTTGTTCTATTATTTTCCCTATAAAAGATGATGTTGCTTGGAATGTTACAAAACATCCTCAGAAATTAAGCTGCAGAAGCTCAGTCAACAAACATTTCAAAAAAGAACATTTTTAATTTCAGAGCAAGTTAATTTCAGAGCAGGAAGTTCACATCTTCCTTCCACCAAAATTATTTTAGTCAAACAACTGTACTTGGCATTTGTAGCCCCGTAAAGCTACAACTAGATCTCTGTTAATGGATACTTATGCATTTCCAAATAACCTTCTTATGTCACCTATATATTTTCTACATCATTTGCAACTCCCACCTCTGTATATGAAAAATGTTCAATAAATGTTGGGCA
Source organism: Mirza zaza (assembly GCA_008750895.1). Classification (NCBI taxonomy): domain Eukaryota; kingdom Metazoa; phylum Chordata; class Mammalia; order Primates; family Cheirogaleidae; genus Mirza; species Mirza zaza. The sequence continues at coordinate 192,528 of VSMD01048996.1, forward strand.
CCAGCTTACAGAGTCTTGACTTACAAGGCTGAAAAGGACATTCAGAGTGCTCTAGTCAACTAGCCACTTGATTTTTGGTTTCAGATTGATGTGTATATGTAATCTGTTAAGATTTAATGCTGCATATTGTGTACACCACACACAGTAGGAAAAGCAAGGAACCAGCAAAAGCCTTCCAGCTCCCAATGGTAGGATCAATTACTAGTGCCTTCCTAATATCTCACTCTAAATAATTATCACTTTAGGAAATAAAATAACGCTAATATTTCTGTGTCGTGTTACAGCTTCTATTGTGGGCAATTATAGGCTACAAAGAAATTTTGTACTCGACATCTTCCAAGTAGCATGCTTGGCTGTATTGTGTTCAGTCGTTGGAGCTGCCCCACAATTAGTGTGAAGAATAACACCATTTCTACTCATCGCTCAACATTTAAAGTCAAAGTCATCAAATAACGAAAGATTTCATTACCACCCTGTACTGACAGAGACCAATATTAATTATTATTTGAATTAACCTCTGAGCCATGGTTTTCATCAGTACTCGGAAAAGACAGGGACAATTTCTAATTACATGCCACCCTCATTATAAGTCACTAGGCCACCAAGCTGTATCTGATGAGGCTGCTACACTTTGCTTTGAAACTGCTCTGGACTCCATTATAACCTTCTCATCCCGTCCACGAGGAAATGGGGTTCTGCAGGCCTCAGGATTCCTTCTCCAGGAGTTACCATTTTTTTCCTTTAAAATTGTGATGTGAGACTCTACATAAGTCAACAAGTAAAAGTCCTTAAACACAAAGTAAACAGTTATTCATTGTTTACACATTACTCTAAAACTGGGCAGTCACTGGCTTTTACTAGCTATACTGTCCACAGGGCCTTGGAGGTACTCGTGAGTAGAGCAGAGCTGCAGGGAACACTGGGCTATCACACCCATTGTGTTCACCAAATGTCAACTGCTCTATTCTCTTTAATGTAAAAGTAACCTGTGATATAACAAAGGAAAAAAAATCCAACAATAGAGAAGGCTAAAAATTTTAAAATATGTTTTATTTCCCTCTTTCACTGCCTGGTCTCACTCTGCAAGGATAACCAACTCAACATAGTTTCCTATGCATCCTTTCCTGCCTACATGAGCTCATGCTGATGTGTGTCTGCACGATCATCTATTTTCCAGCCCTTTTGAAAGCAGGAACCTAGGAGGAGGTGACCATCACAGCCATTCATCACCACCTCAGCTGGAGCAATTCCAAAATGAAGTTTCACCGATGCCCTCTTGTAACCACACTGCTCTCTGGGGTACACATTGCCTTCTAGTCTTTAAAAAAATGCACCATTTTTAAATCTAAAGGTTTCAGGCTAATCATCCTTGACACAAATATTTGCATATAAAATACCTCAAGATTAAGAATTTAGGTATGGCATCATATGGTCTCTAAAACTATGTCAAGAAGCAATGGAAAGCAGATAAGATGGATCTTTGTTCTCAACAACAAAAAGACACTTAGTTTCTGAATCTTGATTAGAACTTGATTTTAATCTTAAAGAAATCTGTTGCATATTAGAATGGCAATTTACCAACTTTAATACAGTTCATACAATGAAGAAATGAAAGATGTCCTTCCACAAGGCAAAGAGACAGAGAGGTAAATGGCTCACTTTGAGTGAACTGACTCCTTACCTGACTGTACACACAGCAGTCCTGGCACCTGCCCTCTGAGTGCTGTCAATGTCACTGAAAAGAATACCGCCACTGAGACTAAAATCATCAGTATGACAGAAAAAAATTTTTTTTTCATTAAAAAGTCTAACAACTAGCCTAGGCAATAGCAAGACTACCTATCTCTACCAAAAATTAAATATCAGCTGGTTGCAAAGGCATACACCTATTGTCCCAGCTACTCGGGTGGCTGAGACAGGAGGATGGCTTAAGCCCAGAGCCTGGAGTCTATAGTGAGCTATGATCATGCCACTACACTCCAGCCCAGGCAACAGAGCAAGACACTGTCTCTGGGGGAAAAAAAAAGTCTACACAGGACTTATAATGAATTAAGAACATGTATTTTGATATCTAAAATGTCTTTCAAGGTGTCCTTACCCCTCCTCCCCCCATGTTGTGAACAGAAGAGGACTTTTCATCTAAACAAGATGTAAAGGAAGAAATTGGTACTGGGAGAATTCTTTTCAATCACACCAAGAACAGCTATTATAACACTACCAAGGGAGTTAAAATCTAAAATTTATTTAAATCTAAATTTCGAAAAATCAAAATTATTCCCAGCAATCCATACTTGTGATCTCTCATCTTAAATATCCCACTATTAATAACAAATTATAAATATATGAATTTATATAAATTATTACTATAAGATACATTTTAAACTCCTCTTTAGGAGAATCATTATCTTTAAATGGCATTTTCTATCATCATTGCTAGGAGAGATAAAAGTTGGGTTTTTTATTGTATTTATTTAAGGTGTACAAAACGATGATTTGATACTCTTATAGTGAAACAGTTACCATAGTCCAGCAAATTAACATATCCATCATCTCAAATAGTTACCCCCTTTTTTGAGATAATAAAATTCTAAAGTTTCTTTTTACCCTTAAATATAGTTTCAATTTCTATTCAAAAATGCAAATATGCATAACATGTATCAGACACTGAGCCAGGTGCTAGGAATAAAAAAGCAAACAAATTCTTGATGAACTAAATCCAGTCAGAGGAGCAAAGAAAAAGGTAACAATGACGCTTAGTATTATAATAATTCAATTACAAGGTAACAACTTTTACCTAAGGGCTTTTCTTTCATTTTCAATTCAACCAAAACATATAAGTAAACCCACTACTCACAGCTGTTTTCTGGCTGCTATAGGGATACAAAAATAAAATGAATAAGCTTTGGTGATTTTTACTCTATGTTCATCTTCCCACTTTCCTCCCACTTAGCTGAGTTCTAGTCACATCACTCCTTTAGAGGAATCCACCATTTTATCAAGTTATCAAAACATCATAAGCTATACAAATGCTCCTTGGTCACTTGTTAGGTAATATTACAATGCAGTTACCTATTTTAGAAATCAGACCTTAACCCTTTAATAGGAAAATACTAAAACAGTCCTATGCTACTTCAAAAAGCTTATAATGTAAAAGAAAACAGGAATGTGGATATTAAGGGCAATACAATCTTACAATTTCTGCAAAAGGAGCTAGCTCCAGTCAGAGAAAGAGGCAACAAGGCTAGAGGGACATGTCCCCCATCACCTCCACCCAGTTAGAGGGAGGACCAGCAAAGACTCCACAGGGACAGGTGAGCCTCCCAAGGGCGAGACCCTGCCTTGTGTACCTGTGCACCTCCCTCAGGTGCCTACTGGCTGAGCAGCCTACAAGCGGGCATGTGCCCCAAATAATGAAAGAGAGAAGAAAATAAGTTGCATTCAGCTGAAAAGAGTCAGAAATGGCTTTACAGAAGAGGTAGCTTTTGAAATGAAACCTGCAGACAAGCAGGATTGTGACAAAGATAGGTTTCAGTGGACAAAATGGTACCAGAAATAGGGCAAAGCAAGAGCAGAGGCACAAAAAGGGGAAACTAGTGTGTGTTTAGGGACCAAGAATAATCCAGTTATGCCTGATTTCAGGATATATTTAAAGAACAGTAGATACTACAGTGAGAAAGTTAGGTTGGCAATAAGAAGGGAAGGCCTGTGTCCCAGGTGGAGGCAGGCAATTTGGTTTTTGAGGGGTAAACACAAAGCTGGGTGTGCAGAAGTGTGAAATGACGAGATGTGGACTTCAGAGAGACTGGTCGGGGAGGCCGAGAAGTCTCTGCAACAGGCCAGCAGAGAAGGCCAAATGACACCAAAAGGCGAGCAGGATCTGAGAGCCCATGCCGGAGAAATCAAACCTACAAACTTTGACAACAGTTCTGTATGTGGAGGATTGCAAAAAGAGAGAAAGTCAGAAGCGAAGTGGAGACTGTATTCCTGATGACTTAAGAGGATGGCTGGGGAGAAAGCCAGGTGTGATTCAGAACACCTAGCATCAAGGCACAACCCTTCCCAGTGCAAAAATAACTCAGGTTCATTTAGAAAGCTCTGCCCTTCGGCATCTTCACATCTCTATTTCACAGACTAAATTCTTCCTGTTTGCTAAATACAAAATTTTACTGCTTTCCTCACAGCCCACCCTCATCACAGCTCTCTCCAGTTAATATATATTTTTCACGTTCTGCACAAAAGCTAATTCCTCCAGAAAGCCTCCCCAACACTTTAACTGGCCACATGTGATAAACATTTGAGGTCTTATTGCTCTGAGCGACTATACATGGCATCTGATTCAAACCTGTATGTACCTGGCATCCTACCTTGCCATAGTAGGTTGCCAATAAGTGCAGGGTGGATCATCTATTAATAGCTACCCAATTCTAGTAATTCTTCATAATTACCACTGAAAATCCCTCAAAGTGGATTTTTATAAGGGTAACTTGCAAACCTTTTTTTATTCATCCAATCTATTAATCTGTAAATGAGCTAGCAGTTATATTAAGAGACATGTCTAAGTTATTTCATGGGGAACAAGTGAATGACCCGAGATTCACACAGTAAATGACAATCTTCAAATCTGGCAGGACTAGACAAGAGCCACTAAGAGGAAAATAGGCACACTCCTTTCCACAGAAAAGCCACCAGTCAAGGGAGCTGCTGGATGTACAGACTCACAATGTTTTAACTGAAATCACTATCAATAAACCTAGTTTTGTGAGTATTTGCATATTTCAGCCTTCATGGATGCAGCAGGAATAAAGAAGTTCCAAGATCACACTAGACAGCATCAAAAGGTGTTTCTTATTAATATTTATCAGATTTTTACATCATAGTTTCAGAGCTCCCATGCAGAATCTTAATACTAATACTTTATTTTAAAATATCTTTGTAGATTAGTAAACAATGTTAAAAAGAACTTCTCTTTTCTTCATATATGAAAACTTTCAGCATGCTGACTTTTTTAAATGGCAAAATATTTTCACTGAGTGGTTTAAAACTTCTTAAATAACCAAATCATAGTTAAATTACTACAGTTTTGTCCTTATAATTTGAAGACAAAAATATTATTCTCTCATTTTTCTTTTTATATGCTACAACTCTAATTCTTACATTGCATTATGACTATTCAATAACTAGAGCAAGATCCTCTATTAACAAGAAGTTCCGTAACATGCAATTACATAAGTGGTCTAGTATCATCCCCTTGTTCTTTCTTCACCCACACTGTTTAGACACTGTTCTAATATACTGTTTAAATTATTTTTATTAAACTATATGCAAAATTCTAATGAAGCACAAAAATATTTCCTGGTATCATAAAACTCACTATTTTACCAAATGTGTAAAAATATCAAATACTACAAAAATGTGCCATGCAAATTATTCCTGACTACTTCCTGATTGTTATCAACTTAAGCAATTCATAATGGTTCAACTATCTTATCCAAATTCAAACTTTAACTGTTTTAAATAATTTTGCACAGCCTTAATAGAAAACAAAATATTAACCATAAAACTTGCTCACTCAATAGCAAACAGATGAAATGAGTATAATCACCAAAGTATAAAAGGCTCTATGTTGTTTCCATTAGATTCTCCTTGTTATTTGGAACTGCATAGCACGGGCCTACTTAAAAAAAAAAAAAAAAAAAAATTAATTCAGCCTTTCAGGATGACCAGGGTGAAAGAGCTCTTTGCTTTGGTGTTGTGAGACCTAGAATCAAATATGTATCACCCATCTAATATATGCATGTCCCTGGGGAAATCCAAAGTTTCTTCTTTTATAAAATGCCACCTTTCTTACATGTATTATAGGGCCAGTGTGTATTAAAATGCCTGGTAAGCAATAAAACACAGTACAAATGTGATTCATTTTATTATATAATGTCTCATAGGGGTTGAAGTGAAGAGCTATGATCCCATGTATTAATATTTAATAACTTGTCTCTCTGTTTTCTCTTCTCATGTATGTCACCATTGTCTTTTTATTTTGTTTTTAAATCTCAAAGAAGGGGTAGTGTGCATCTCTCTAAAGCTTAGGCACAAAACTATTAGCACAAATTCTGTCATTTTTACTCTGTAGATTTATTTACAGATACCTTATTATAAATTAAATCGGAACACTCAGGAGGAAAGTAGGAATAACTTAGTATGGCACCTGTTTACAGCATTTGATATTTTTACAAATTTGGTAAAACAGTGCGTTATCTTTTAGACACAATTTCATATTTAGCCCCAAGTAAAAAGTCTAACTTTTCAATGAGTCGAATTTTTCAATGAAACCCAACAATTAAGTAATTATCAAACTAGCACTATGAAAGAACAATTAAGTATGTTTATGCGTACATACCTCTTTATCCTCAGTGAATATATACCCTGGATAAAGGCACAAGGCATGAACAAGTAATCTCACTTCCTACTTTGCAGGGAAAGTGGGATTCCCTCTGACTAAATGTGGGAGTTTCTAATACCAAACGCACAGGCTCACAAACATCTGTACCCCTGCATTCCTCCTGCCCTGCTGCCATCAGAGCAGCTACGCTCTTCCAAGCCAAGGCCCACTCCCCCCAGTTAGACTCCACGCTTCTCTCCCTTTCAGGGTCCGTACTCCATCAATTACCCTTTACTCTACTTCCTATATAGTCCTTTATAGCCCACCTCTCAACTGGATCCTTCCCATTTGCCTTTACACACTCAAGTCTCTGCCATTTGATAAAAAAAAAAAAAAAAAAAAAAAAAAAAAGCAGACACATATCACCTGGTTTGGAGGGGCAGGATGGAAGAGAGCTAGCAAGCCTGTATCTCTGTGACTGGCCGGGGCTGCTACAGTCAGGTGTGTGACTGGATAGTCCCTTCGCTGCACAAGGGACAGGAGGAAGGAAGTGAGTGTAAAAATCCAGCCAGCACTCCACTAACCAAGCCATGTGCTCTTGCAAAAGGGCACCTCTTATTAATCTGTAGAGGCACGGTATGAACTAGGGGTGGCCCCATGAACATCAGCCATTTAGACAAACCAGCAATTCACGAGTCAACTACCATGTTTCCCCAAAAATAAGACCTCCGCATAAAATAAGCCCTAGCAGATTTCTAAGCATTTGCCCAATATAAGCCCTACCCCGAAAATAAGACCTAGAGATGGGTGTGGCTAGGCAGCGTATCTGCACAACCCATGCATTTCGTCATGGAGCAGTAAAGAAGATGAGCAGCTCTTCTCATATCTGCCCCATCGTGACAGCTACTATTCCAGAGGTAACCCGAAAGGTGCGGGCAGCCCCACCAACAAGGTCAACTCCCCCTGTCAGGTCCCGGCCATCCTGTGCATGCTGCAAGCTGAAGCTTTGAGGGGAAAATAACACACCCCCCGAAAATAAGCCCTAGGGTGTCTTCTTGAGGAAAAATAAATATAAGACCCTGTCTTATTTTCGGGGAAACACAGTAGGACACCTTCTTCCCCTGTGGCTTTCTACAACCAGCCCATCATCAAATCTTATAGATTTTACCTGCTAAACCTTTCTCAGCCCCACCCATGTCTGTTACATCCAGACCACCACACTGTATCAAATCGCTACCACCTCTCACCTGCACTATTCAACAATCTTCCTTTCGCCAAACCCCTCCAATCTATGCGCTTGGTGCGACCACAATAAGCACCTCCCATTACTCTTGGGGTACAGGCCAAGCTCTCCCCAGTGCAGCCACAGAGCCTTTGGGAAGACAGACCCCAGCCCAACCTTACTCCCCTCAGGCAAGTCAGTCTTTCTTCATCTCCTAAACTAAGTCAAATGCCTCTATTGTCCACTCCATGACACTACACATGGCAACTTTTTTCCCCAATTATTACAGTTGCACTTTCACATGTTTGTGTGATTATTTGATACCCACCTATCCCACTAGCCTCAGGCACATGGTATAATTTTGCTCACCTCTGTATGGAGCCCAGCCCACAGATATTCATAAATACCTTCTTTGGATCAATAAATAAATATGAATCAATCAATTCTATAGCAAGTATCTTAGGAAGGGTGGCAGAAATACACATGACATGAGTACTGAGGAAATTCGAACAAGAGAGAAATTTTTCTATGAGTAGGTTTAATAAGAGAAGTCTTTAAGAAGGGGGAGGGTATCAGGAAAAAAAGCCCTAAGACTGGGCACAACTCAGGGAATGACACTAGTGAGCTGGGCCACTGGAGAGGACTGAGAAAACTGAGACAGAGGGAGGGTGCTGCGGAGGGTCACAAAAGACTAAAAGAAAGCTTTATGCTGTAGCCCCAGGAGCTGAGACACGGTGCAGTCAAGATTCATTTGGAAATGAAGTCGGATTCAGGAAGAGCCAGAAATTATGAGCTGTTTCAGAGATGCAACAGGCCAGGCTTGACAACTGACCCAATGCAGAGAAGGAGGGTAGTTTGGGAGATTTAATTCCAAAGCTGCTGCCCCAGATGATGCTAGGATGTGAGGACTATTTGTTGGTAGGACAGCCCTTCCAGAAAAAGGTGGAACAATACCACGGTTCGGTTTATACTGACAGGAATGTAACATTAATTTTATGATACAGTTAAACAAAATAAGAGCTTTGTGGTTCCAGTTACTAAAGAAGCATGAATATGTTTTTTTCCCCTTGGGAGGGAGAAGGGAGTGAAATAGAGATTATCTCAATTGACAGTTTTAATCAAATAGGATTTCAAGAACTTGTCCTAAAACAGTTTATAAAGTTTAAGTGCTACAATAGGAAAAATGAAAACACAAATAGCCTTCTGTTCTCGTTTTGTTTTCTGCTTTTGTTTCCTATCCCCACTTACCTTGACCAATGACAAAGGGATAAATTCTAACATGTTCTCCCCGAGGCCTCTCATTTCAGTGCTATGACTAACCACTGGTCAAAGACATTTTACAGGAGAATTAGGAGGTATGCACATGTGGGGAGGGGGAAATGGGGACTTATTGTGTAATGGGTATAGAGTTTCAGTTTTATAAGAAAAGAGTTACTGAGACGGATGGTGGTGATGGATGCATAACATTATGAATGTATCTGATACCACTCAACTGTACATTTAAGAATGGCTAAGATGGTACATTTTGTGTTATGTGTATTTTGCCACAATAAAAAATAATTTGGAGGGAAAAAAGGGAGAGAAGAGCACATTCGCTGTGTAAGATGGTATGTTCCCACCTCCCTAGAATAGCCCCTCCCAGAGTGCCCAGCCACATAACTTACTGTGGCCAGAGAGACAATAGCAAACTTCAGGCAAACAGACTAGAAAAATGCCTGAGCCCTGGGGCTGCCCTCCCTTCTGCCACCATGTGAGGAAGCCTGGGCCAATCTGCTGGAACACAAGACATGTGGCCCCGTCTCTCCATTACTCTCTCACACATGTGCACATACATGGCCCTAGGGAACACCCAGCCAATGGAGCTAGGTCACCAACTACCAGCTGACCACAGATGCAGCAGTGAGTGCAGCTGAGACCAATCCAAATTGTGCGCACAACCCACAATACTGCGCGCTAAATAGATGGCTGCTCTTTTAAGCCACCAACTTTCAGGGTGGTTTGTTACACAGCAACAGATAACTGACAAGATTCACTATGACAATCCAGCTATAGGTCCCTAAGAAATATAGGTCCCTAAGAATTCCTTGTCATTTTCCCATTTTATTCACCAGGAACTGAGAAGCTTTGATTAGGAAAGGATTGGTGTAAGAGACATTGTTTTTAAGTTTACAACCAAAATCTCAGTCTCTACCTTCTCAGAAGCTTGTTACTGGAGGGTCTTAGCATAAAAAAGCTTTATTTACTTAGGGGACTAAATACATTTCAATTGTTCTAAGATGTTGGAATGGACAAAGAAACCAAAACAAGAGCTATAATACAAGACACAAGGTGTGGTATGACTACAGTCAAAACTTAGGAGGGATACCTAGTTTAAAAAGTAACTGAAATATCTGAAATAAGAAAATCCTATATTTTCCAGATTATATACCCACCGCATATGAATAAATTAGTATTAAACCAGGGGGGAAAAGTAATTATCATTTATTAAGTATCACTATAGACGCTCACCATCTACACACCACCTGACCCCACAGAATCCTCACAACTGCGCCTGAGTTATCACCTGTCCACGTTTTGTAGATGAGGACACTGAAATCAAAGCAATTACGTAACTCTCCCCAAACCACAAAACTGGTGATGGAGGAGCTGGTATTCCACACTAGGTCTCACAAATGTTCAAGTCCGTGTTTTTCTCCATTTTGTTCTGCCTCCAAGAAATAGCACTGCAGGAGAGAAGGCACAAGCCCCACTCCCCACCACTGTGAAGAGCAAGACACGAGGACCTAAGGGTCAGCACAGGGGCAGAAATCAACATACATCAAGATACACACGCCCTACACTAAACAAGCCACAAAGGTGAGGAGTGCCTCCTCCCAAAACGAGTAGGGGAGCAGCTTTTCAAAATCCCCATAAGTTTAAGAGTATTTCTTAAGTTCACTTGGAGCTGTTGCTGAACCAGATCCCTTTCAAAGCAGCAGGTTTTTTTCCTCGCCCAAACCTACCTTTCCAAATAAAATTCACTCCTTAAAAATTGTAATTCTCTGATGAAAAGTTATTCCATGGGAAAATATTGAGAAATATTCCCATTATAGACTGTAGACAGTTACACAAAAGAAAGAACCCATGATACAATAAAATAGTCTACACTGTAATGATTATATTAAATGTATGTGGAGAAGCCACAATATAATCTTTGGGTTAGAAATGACCACTCCATTAAAACTAGTAAGCCCACCCATTCCCAACCAAATGCCCAAGTATAGCTATGTAGAAAAATAGAAAGGAAAAATAATCTATTTAACCTTAAGGGACTTCCACTTATTTGGGGATATATAAGGAACAGCCCTCAAATAAAGATATTGATTCTAAGAGTTTCCACAGATGAATGAATCCATATGGCTGCAAAAGACCGGCATTCTGAGCTGTCACCTCTCCCATCATTTACTGCATACTTTATCGAGTACTCAGCACCGTGCACCCTTACGGACATTCTACACGTGCTCTCTCACACACACAGTGACCGAACTGTTACTGCTGCTTATCAAGATGTATCAATTGTGAATCTCTTTTACACTTTTACCCACTGTCTGCTGATTTGGTCTAATAGCTGCTGCATATCTGTTACTCTCACCCAAGAGATACCGAATTACCTCAAATTTAAGCAGTGGCACGCTGCGTTCACTTTCCATCACATTATTTTCCAGCTTAAACATACATTACTTACAGACCTCATTCAGCTCAAAAACTAAGATGGAATTCAAACAAACAGACTGTTCAGATCTGTAAGACCAGCCTACCACTTCTGAGAAGCATTGCACTCTGAAGCAGTGACAAATTTGCCGAAGCTGCACGGCCGACGTCCTTGTCATTACCCTCATTGTTGTGTTTCACTGAGAGCATGTGCATCAGGCACTGGGCTCCTCTTTGGAATTTAAGTAGCTTTCTCAAGGTCACATGGTAAAGAGTCTAAATTAGAACCAGGTTCTAACTCCAGAACCCCTGCTCTTAACTGTTAGGTTATACTGCCTCCAATGGCTATCAACAGCAGATCTCGTGTTTGAAAGCTGCACATTTATAGACCATTTGACTGGTTAAATGGGTGCCGCCTAGCCAGCACCCAAGTATGCAGTACTTTTAAGCTTCTATGACTATTTGGTCACCTGATGTGTTGGGCCAAATGCAGTAATCTCCTAAATTCTCTGGTACTGATTCCTTTGGGCTTAATGTTGTCTTTATCTAGTTTTCCTAAGGTCAGTACGCAGACTGAGCACGGCATCATCTGACCAGCTCCATACCCTGTTAGGTGGCACACACCTACTCCAGAACAGCCACGGGCGGTTGTAATCATTACAATATGGTAAGCATCCAGAAATGTCCTAGACACACTTTGTGAAGGTGAAAAGCTGTCAACATGGTTAGAAAGCACCCAGGACGAACAATCACCAAGTATTCATTTAGTGTTTAGTTTATTCCTATTGATCTTTTGGAATTTGACTGTCTGAAATTTAAAATATTTCTACAGAAACAATCTCAAGCTATCAAACAACAACAACAAAAAAAACCAGAACACTTCATCCTAACCCATCGTGCAGCTGAGAATATAGAATGTGAGGGATAATCCTTGCAGTCAGTACAGCATGAGGCAGAAAAGGAGATGAACTATAAACTCCTTAAACTCTTGACCCATTTCTTATTCTAATTTCTCTGTCCCCTTCCTCTAGGAAAGAACAGAGGCTCCGTGGTACATGCTGTGGCAGTGGGGGACACACAGAGTTGTCTCCAGCAGAACAGGCTAACCCAGCTTCTTAAAAAAAAAAAAGTGAAATGTACTAAAATGGGACCTATCACATCACCCTGGCTCACTCTATGTGACTAGAAACAAAACAGTTAAAGTATCAATGTCTGGCAATTTTGAAATCACCTCATTTCTTCTGAATGGTCATATAATTTTTTGGTGACATGAAAATATTTGGTTATATCACCTAAGATATAGAAATCTATGGAAGAAAGGAAAAGCTCTTGTCATGTTGTACAAAGCACAGCTCCTACACTTCATCATAACCTAAATCCACACTGCTGTGTTGAAACCACTCCATATTTAACCACATGACATGCGAAAACGCAGAGCAAGATACCACTAGCAAAATGTTCTGTAAGTAGTTGCTACAAACATATTTTCAATCTTTTAAGGATGTTAATATCTAATTGTTCTCAAGTTGCATAATGTTCACTATAATGCCAAGAAAAGAGTTACCTACCATCTTTATTTGAAATCTCTACAGCCATACTAATGGACACCAAAGCTCTGCAAATCTTCACGCCCCTCATTTCCATGTTCTCTTCACTAAGAAACAAAGCAGGCCATAACAATATTAATTATAGCTCAGTTTAATGAATGCTTGGTCTATGCCAGCCATTGAAATGGGTACTATTATTAACCCTATTTATAAGGGAGGAAACAGGCAGAGAAGGTTACCTGTCCAAGATCCCAAAGGTACCAGAACTAAGTTTTGCATCCAAGCAGTCTGACTCTGGAGCCCTTGCCTCTAACCTTTATGCCATATTACTTCTTCCAACCTCTAATTATTCTCTGAAATTATCCTAGATACAAAAAAACTGAAGGGGACCCTTCCTTGCTATGTATCACTGAGTAATTCGATTTTAAACATCTAATGAACAGGAACCATTCATTTTCTATTTTCCTGCTTTTGTTTATGTACAATGTAGGCACTAGGCTAGTGCTAACTTAGACTCTATAGTCAAATTACTGGGTTACTGTCAAGTCAGGCTTTAAGTGGTTAGCAGTACATTTCTCATTTTACTGTGAGTTTTAATAGATTTTTGGCATCGCTCTTGTGGAACAGTCTTAGTGACACTGTTTTACAGTACCCAATGTGTTGACAGCAGTCTGGCAGATTAACACTATAAAAAGCTAACCGCTGCTTGCATTAGGTCCAGTAGCTGAGCAGGGTCATGTTGAAACAACACTGGACTCAAAGGAGTCCATCTATGCTGTACTGTAATGTGCTGTGCACAACATAGGAGCAAGGTAAGAGGTGGCACCAGGTGTGACTAAAGTGATATACAGCTGGGACATCTTTTCATTAAAGATTAGACACTTAAATTCCCATTTCAGACGCATTCAGGTGAATTTCCTATTTGTTCCCTAAACAAAATTGAAAAATGAAAGTGACTGCAAATAGGTTTTTTTAAGCTCATTACTATATTTCATCAATTCTAAGACACTTTTTTGCATTTCAATATATCAGAAATATAATACATCAGATACTATCCAAATTTGATGAAATATAGTAATATAATAAAATGTAACTGCATATATTCTAGATTCTATGGTTTTCAAGTTTTACAGTACCATCAACCCATTTATTAATTTGGGGGACAATGTTAATAATTTGTCTCGGTTTACTTTTCTTATACTCTTCTGTTTACCATGGAAGACATAATAAAGAATGTTTGAGAATAAATTAAAGGTAGCATAACTTCAAGGAGCCAAAAACTTTGAAGCCACTTTATTGTAAGTGAAAAGCTGTTGCCTGCCTGTGAAAAAAAAATATAGCTGAAAGCTTCTCCAGGCTGTATGCAGCCCAAATGCGTTTCTTCTGTGAGAAAGACACAATTCCAAGGTGAAAGAGTTCCAGATGCTAAAGTCTTCCTACTAACCTACATCGACTCACTGCAAGACACAGTGAGCCTTTTAACTCAAGCTCAAAAGTCTCAAGGGGTTTCTCCTCCACCTCCCAAATATCAAAATCATGCTCACATATTTAAACAATTAGGTGAAACGTACAGAAGCTCGCACTAAATATGTCTGAAATGTGAGTGCTAAAGTGCAGTTAATATTAACCAAATTCAGATCTACAGAAATTTTTTTAAATGATTCTTGTTTTCCTTGACTTCAGAAAACTAAAAAAAAAGGGGGTGGGCACAGGTTAGAAGGGGTTTCTTTTAAATTCAACTTACTACAGAACAAAATTTCTTTGGGACAAAAAAAAGCAAGCCAAAACTGCCAAGTGATCTAGGAAAAAAGAAAACCCTAACAAGGCAAAAATTGAAAGTATCATTTCAGATATATAACTGGTTAAAATTATGGTACTTCTTTAAAAAAAGTTCCTTACACCACAAAAATACTGAAAAACTGTCAGAGACCTTCTCTCCATATATGATATCAGGTAGTTTCTTGGGTTTTACAATCTCTTTAGTATAAAATTTAGAAAATATAAAAAGCAGAAAGACTAAAATAAAAACCACCTGCAAACCAAATAATTAACATTTATTGAGTGTTAATAATGCGGCAAGCACTGTTAGAGCATTATAGATGCATGACTGCATTAATCCACCTAAGTCTATGAGCTAAGTACTGGTATTGCTCCCACGTCACAGTTGAAGAAACTGAGTCTTAGATAAATTAAGTAACTTGCCTACAGTCAGAGCTGATAAGTCACTTGTCCAAAGTCACACAGCTAGTAAGTGGTCAGGCAGGGATTCAAACCAGATCTGTTGAACTCTAGAATCACAGCTTTTAACTAAGTGAAAATGACAGTCCCTGAAACTAACCATTTTTAAAATTGATGTATTTTTCCCTAGTCTTTTCCTATGCTTATAATTTAATTTATATAAAAGCAAGACCATAGTTAACATGTTGTCTTTCACTCTACTCTTTTAAGCTTCCTATTTTTCAAAAACATGATTTATAATGCCTGCATGATATTCTAACATGTCTACAGCAAAAATTTAACCATTCTCAATTTTTCACTGTCAGAAAGAAATGCTGTGACTTATTCATAATAGTTGATTGGATTTCAGATTTTTCCTTAGGAGATGATTGATACAACTAAAATGACCATTTATAAAGATCTTTATACATACAGTATCTAATTTCTTTCCAAAAAAAAAAAAAGAAGCTTGTTCTTATGGAACTTTAGGCAACAGTGAATGTACAGGTTTCACGATATTCTGGCAGCATGAAGAATATTTTCTAACTCTGCTAATTTGATAAAGGAGGAAGTATCTCATTTTAATTTGCAATTCTTGTATTACTCCATAAAATTTTTGTGTTTATCGACAATTAAGTTTTCTTTCTATACATTACCTACTTATATCCTTTACTGCTTTTCTGTTGGGCTGCAACTTTTTCTCTACTGTATTCTCACAGAATATGTTGATGTTTCTTTTTAATAGATCTATACATAACTATGACTTGTTAAAGCATAAAATATATGAGACAGTTCTTCCTAATGTTTCAACACACACATTCAAAACAAAATTGAGGTATAGTAAATTGATAAACTCCAATTTGTAGTACTGTATTTGTTAGCCCTCTTGTACACTCCCAAATTATCATTGTGCTATTTAGATTGTGGAAGTATAGTATTATCATTCTGTCACGTTATTCTGACTATACTCTATGTTGTAAGGATATTTATAAAAGCAATGCCAAATTACATGTAAAAATGGTTCCAAAATCATTTTTATAAGACCTTGACTTTAAAATTTTGTTTTTAAATGTTAAATATTTTGCTTTTTCTTGACCTACAAGTTGCAGAACTTCATCAGTGAAGTAGCTTTATTTCAGAACCTTTCTAAAGTTACCTTTTTATACATCTTGCCCTCTTCAAATGTTTTCTATTTTTGGATCAAATCTAAGTTCCAAATATCAGACCTTAGTTCTCCTGAAAGGAGGCTTTCTAAGCTATTCTCTGCCCCGCTCTGGGACCCTTGGAGGGCCAGGCACTTGTACCTGTCCCCTAACCCCTGCCTCCAGAGTCCATTGACTATATCTCTTCCTCTCCCACTCAATTTTCCCTTTCCTAGCCAAAGCTCCACCGCCCCCTGGCCAGCTATTTCAACAGCCTCTGACTTTTTGCCTCTAGTCTCTCTTCAACTGCAGTCCATAACATGTTGCCAAACTAACCTTTCAACTCAGTTTCCATCACGTAATGTAAGTCAGGATCTCACCCAGTCTGAGCTTCCAATTCTGTCAAAGCCCAACAACCTCTCCTCGCCTGTCCAACCTGCCACTCTCTTCCCTGCCAATTCTGACCCTCCCTAAGCCCCAGGAGGCTGGCCCCTTCCAAAGAAGGTTGAGAGGGGGAGGGAAAAGGGTGTGTCGGTGACTGTGTTCCTCTCTGGGCCAGAGCTCCAAAACGCTGCCCTCCCGGGAGGCACTGAGGACAAAGGGCCCCTGTCCTGGCCCCTACAGGTTGTTCTGGGCCAGCCACCTGTTTTCTGCTGGGACCCTTGGCTGACGGCCCCCCATGATTTTGTTCACATTATTGCTCTGTGCCGCCAACATCTCGAAGGAGAGGGCAAGCCAACATTTCCTGATTTCTTTACTACTACTGCTGCACTACTACTACTACACCACACTGCATCGCACCACCGCACTGCATCACACCTTCTTACACCACCACCGCACTGCATCACACCTTCTCAGCACCACCGCGCTGCATCGCACCTTCTCAGCACCACCGCGCTGCATCGCACCTTCTCAGCACCACCGCGCTGCATCGCACCTTCTCAGCACCACCGCGCTGCATCGCACCTTCTCAGCACCACCGCGCTGCATCGCACCTTCTCAGCACCACCACCGCGCTGCATCGCACCTTCTTAGCCCCACCGCACTGCATCACACCTTCTCAGCACTCAATTGCGTGCTGTGCAATCCTGTTCCACACAGTCACATGGGCGCTGACCTGCACTTCCTAGCTGGGGGTAACATTTTCAGTATCTCCCACAGAGCTTAGCACAGTCATAACTCTATATCAGCACAGCTTCACAAACATCAAAATTAGCAAAAATACCCTAAAGATCTGCACACTTATGATTCTTACTTATCTTTGAAAGGAGTTAAAAGCACTTTTCACCAGAACATCCATGTCTCCAAAAGCCAAAAAGACTTTATTATAAGCCTCACGCAGAAATTGTCATTTGCTCTTTAGAGATGTAAATCTGAAAACATTATTGAATTCTTTCTTTGTCTTCAGTGGCATTTCATTAAAGTCCTTCTTAGAATTGACGTGGTCAATGGCCCTTTACGTAAGAGTTCACACCTGTTATTGGTTTGGACAGGCCCGTTTTCTAAAACCCATTCCTGAAAGTCTGCTTGCAAGGCAAACGACGGTCCCAATGCTGACACCACAAATGGCTCTACCACACTGACATCATGCTCCACTGGACAATTCCTAAGGTGATGCTCACTTTACCAAGCAACTCCTCCCCAAACGGTCCTCAGTTGATAGTTTAACAGGTTTCTCTCGGACACAGTTGTATGATGTGGACATTGTTGTGCTAACCTACAAAAGGACTAGATTAACCCACTGTGTCCCTTAAGTACCTAATCATAACAATGCCTCCATGGCAAAACGAGTTCCAATCAGATGCCACGAATATAGTCATGGGGTTTGAGGAGGCCAGAAAATTCACCACCTCTTCCCCACCCACATTCTGAACCAGCTGGGAGAAGAACAAGCAGGAGCTGACACCTGTCACTTAGGAGGCCAGAGAGAACAGGCCTCAGGTGCAGGGCAACCTCGACGTTAAACTGTCAGCCCCACTGCAGCAGAGGCCTTGACTGCGAGACGCCACACCTATACATGAAGCAAGTTTTTAATTATTCAGTGACAGGAACAAAAATACCATTTAACAAACAGATACAAAAGCAATCTATTCTCCATCCCTTTAATACCACTTTTAAAGACTATGGTTTCAAACTCTTAACCAGTCATCCATCTTCACTTTGTATCAATTAATGGGTGTGACAAATAGTAGCCACATTTCATTCATTTCCAAGTAAGAAAATAACATTACTTGCAAAATCCCAAAATATAATACATTGCAAGAATTTACACATTACCATTTTCTAAATTTTTAATATTTTTAATCCATGTTTTTTGTTTGTCTTGGCTCTTCTCATTTGCTGTGACCAAAGCATGTACGCTGTATAACTAACATATTGGTCTGAATACATTTCATCTTAAAGTTTGGAGTACATCAAAAGCACCTGGATAAATTTCAGATTCTAGAGATAAACCATGGAGATTTCATTCAATAATCTTGTGTGGGGCCAGGCGCAGTGGCTCACGCCTGTAATCCTAGTACTCGGGGAGGCGGAGGAAGGCGGATCGCTCAAGGTCAGGAGTTCGAAACCAGCCTGAGCAAAAGCAAGACCCCATCTCTACTAAAAATAGAAAGAAATTAATTGGCCAACTAAAAATATATAGAAAAAAATTAGCTGGGCATGGTGGCGCATGCCTGTAGTCCCAGCTGCACAGAAGGCTGAGGCAGGAGGATCGCTTGAGCCCAGGAGTTTGAGGTTGCTGTGAGCTAGGCTGATGCCACAGCACTCTAGCCAGAGCAACAGAGTGAGACTCTGTCTCAAAAAAAGAAAATTCTTGTGTGGGACTGAGGAATCTGCATTTTAACAAGCACTCCAAGTGACTGTGCTAATTCTAACACCTGACAAATATCTATTTTCTTAGTCATCCTAAACTCAACCAGATAACCTTTCTTTAAAATTACATAAGATCCTTAAAATTACACATACAACGGACCCATTTTATAGGCTCCGTGGAGAAAAGAGATGAGAAAGCTACCTCAGTCCAGCTCACCATTCTAATCTTCCTTAAGGACCAATGGATGCATTGTTCCTGCAAAACAACCCCCCCTTCTCAATCCTGGGGAGGTGGAAGGGAGAAGATAAGAACATCAGCTGCAGGACTGAGGGAGGAGCCCAGGCTCACAAGCACCCCTGCCCCCACCCCCATCAACTCAGGTAGCAACTACTACTTTATTATCTTTTTCTGCCCAGGGAGTGATGGTCAAGCACATTCTAAGCAACTGTCTCAAAAGAGTGAGAATGGAGTTCCTTATACAAAGTAGAATATTAGAAGAGTAAGGGATAAACAAGTAAATTTTATAAAGATATGAATTAATGCTTTAATGCCTTAAAAAGGCCCATTTTCCTACCTCTCACCTAGTGTTAGGTGAAATGAGTCAAATCACTTACTGGATTCATCAGCTGGCCCAAGCAGTCTTTTAAAGAGGAGATAAAGTGTCATTTTGCAAGTTTGCCAAATGAAGGTATTATTATTGTTATTATTCTGGTAGTTTATCCATGAAGGATAATGCCAATGATATGGGCATCTCCCTAGGTTCTGAAAATGCTGAGCTATAGAGAACAGGCAGTCCTCAACTGTCAACCATTCTGCTAGTATAGCCTGGGTTTCTGTGCGGCCCCCACAGTCTGTCCATCCACCTTTTGTTCACCACACCAAGACAACAGTCAAACAACAGCTAAGATGAAAACGTTGCCGCTACCGCACAGTGGCACTGCCTGCCAGCCAGCAACTCAGGTACAGCAGTGTCACCATCTGTGTGCTCAACAGTATAGGGAAATTACCTGTCATTAAATTTTGTCCTTATTAGTGCATTCAACAGCATATACAACAGTCTTCCTTATCCTGCTAGACACTAGCAGCTAAACAGAATGGCTCTCAGCCTCCCAGAGTAGCCACGAAGTTCCTTATAAACTTGAGGTTTGCTTTATATACCAGCCCAGATTTTTATTTTTGTTTTTTAATGAGTGGGAAAATGAGAAGCCTAAAATGCTAAATGTGATGATAAACACAGCTCTGAAACTTAACACAATTGAGGCCAAGATTAAAACCTTAAGTGCACCAAAAGTAGTAAAACTTACGTTTTAACTAGAGGCTTGTGACACTCAAGCTCATCAACAGGTTACTGAATTGTGAAGGGGGAAAAAATACATGTACAAAGTCCAAAAACAGATCATCACAGATTATTTATTTCTATGGGGCAAAGTAGTATTAAGACAGGACTTTATCATTTTTTTAAATCCCCTGACAAAGGAGATCACCCACCCCATAACAAATAATAAGTCTACTGATTCATACGTTTGAATTCTACACCTATTTGGATATATGACTGAGTGTACGGCTGTGGAAGACAGCCCGCTGTATTATGCTGTAGCAGAAGCAGTTTGCAAGTATTTCACAGATGCTGCACGTTCACATGAGTTAATGTGTACATGAGGAACAAGTGCTGTGAATGGAAGCCTAAGTAGCATCCTGGGATCCTTAGGCAGCTCTAGTCCCATGTAGGGAGAAAAAAGATGCTAAGTCAATTATATCTTGGATAAACACTGGGAGAAACGTTGGGAAAAGCCAATTCTGTAATAAGCTGAACACTCTGATGTCGGCTATGCCTTGGACTGATAAATGAAAACAGGGCTGGAACTCTAGTAAGACTTGCAATGAGTTATGTGTCTTTTAGGTTGAAAGTGTTTGCAATTGATAAGATATGACATTTGAGGAAAAGAGCTCTCAGTGACTATAATCTGTTAATACACACCTTTCAGCTTCTTGATTTCTCTCCAGGAGCTGGTGGTCCTAGAAAGCACTGGTACGTAAGATCACGATATATGCTCTTGCTACCCTTCTAAGAAAGACCTAGGTTATTTTGATGGGACCATCCAAAGCAATTCTGCAAAGCAGTTAAGGCTATACGCTGTTAAATGAGCCTACCCTGATTTGAATTCCAATTCTACCAATTAAAAACTGTGATCTTGTGCATATTTATCAAATAATCTCTAAAACTCCATTCCCTCACCTGTAAAATGGCAATTATTATTCCTACCTCAGCATTTTGACTAATCCTAGTTCAGGATTCAGTAAAAACAGTTTGTGTAAATAGCTTAGCAAAATGCTAATTCAGGCCGGGCGCGTGGTGGCTCACGCCTGTAATCCTAGCTCTCTGGGAGGCCGAGGTGGGCGGATCCTTTGAGCTCAGGAGTTCGAGACCAGCCTGAGCAAGAGCGAGACCCCATCTCTACTATAAATAGAAAGAAATTAATTGGCCAACTAATATATATAGAAAAAAAAAAAATGAGCCGGGCATGGTGGCACATGCCTGTAGTCCCAGCTACTTGGGAGGCTGAGGCAGCAGGATTGCTTGAGCCCAGGAGTTTGAGGTTGCTGTGAGCTAGGCTGACGCCATGGCACTCACTCTAGCCTGGGCAATAAAGTGAGACTCTGTCTCAAAAAAAAAAAAAAAAAAAAAAGCTAATTCACACAAAGTCCATGCTAGATAAATGTTAACTACTGAGATCAAACCCACAGGGTCACCATTCTTTTTAAAACTTTCAATTTTGAAACAATTTCAAACTTACCATAAAGTCAGAATAGTACAAGGATCTCCCATAAATCTACACTTATCAATTGTCTGCATTTTGCTCCATTTATTTTATTATTCATTAAGTGAGAATAAAAGAAAAATTATTTATACTCCGTCTTTCCCACTTCATGCCAGTCTGGGGAACAGTGGAACTCTATGGAATCTACCCTGGAGCCTCCGCTTTCCTGAGCAAGGGAAACTTCTCATGTTCTATTAACAGCTGACACTCATATCCCAAACTCCAACCCCAAATCTATTCCCACTTTGGATCCCATCTTATCTCTTCCTTACATATTAATAGTAAACAGAACTTGGGGGGCGTCGTGGGGGGGAAGAACTGAGTAAAAGTTCTGAGATTTGTGGACCCGACGGTCCTGTAGATTTGAGAGCACCCTGTGGCCTCTAGTCTAAATTGGAAAGTTCTAATATTCTAGAACTGACTGAATATGCCCACACCCCTGGACCATCTTAGAATTCAAACTCTCAGCCACCACAGAGTGAAACCTCCACAAAAACAACTGTTCTCATCTCCATGGGAAAGGAAAGGAAAGGTCTTAAAAGGCACAGACCTCCATCATTTTAGGTGCCAAGAAATCCCATAACATTGGCCCCACAACCACAGCAGACACAAATAGAGGAAGTAGGGACAGAAATAACCTGGACTGATAGGATATAGCAAAAGGGACATGATACAGGATCACAGGGTATTTGTTGCTGGTATTTTTAATGCACCTTTGCCTATTAAGACAGCAATAATGCAAGCTTCAGAGCTGGTCCAGATGGCAACAGTCACACAATGGTTATGCATGCAGATTCTGGAGTCTGGCCAAACTGAATGGCCTGGGGTAATTTAACTTCTCAGCCCCCTCAGTTTCCTCATCTGTAAAACGGAGATAATAATTCTACCTATTACCTACAGTTGCTCTGGTAAGCAAATGAAACGATCCATTAAAACACCTAATATAATACCTCGCCAACTGAAAATACTCAATAATTGTCAGCTAGGTCATTGTGGTTATTATTGTTATTTTTAATGTTGTCTTGTTATTTCTGCACTATTTTCCTTGATTGTCCCAATACACATTTAATGGGGGAGGAGGGGACACTGTTACTAATTTAATCAAGATTTTAAAATTCTCAAGATGAGTCTGCATCATTTTTCTGACAAGTATGCCTGCAATTGGTCAAAGCAAAATTTCAAGCATAAACAAGGTCAAGTATCTAAGAACATAACATACTACAATATTTTTTTTTAGAAAGTTCACTTTAAGAATCTAGGCTTCATAGTTTCAATATATGGCCAGCACCACCCATAAATAAAGTAATTGCTAGGCCCATACACTTTAAAAGGTATCACCAACTAAGGTATTTTTTTAAAATTGTATACCTGTGTTCAAACTGATTTTATTATTCACTTAGTGCACTAGCAGGTACTGCCTTGGAAACTAAACGCATGCTTATAATTCTTCAAGGGATTTCTCAATATTTGCCTGCTTAGTATTATGTTAAAGACGTTTAATAGTTTTCAGGTGTGTTGAAATAATACGCACATTTGCTAATTATGTTTTAAGTATCAACAGAACAGATTTCTAAAATGTTCATGCAGCTAGGCTTAGTGCCGCATGCCTGTAGTCCCAGCTACTCGGGAGGCTGAGGCAGGAGGATCGCCTGAGCCCAAGAGTCTGAGGTTGCTGTGAGCTAGGCTGACACCAGGGCACTCTAGCTCAGGTGACAGAGCAGGACTCTGTCTCAAGAAAAAAAAAAAAAAAAACCCAAAACATGAAAAGAGAACAAAGTGGAATCTTTAAAATGTTAAAGTAGTTCTCTGAATGTGCTGCGGAACTAGGGGGAAAATTAATTGCTAAGGTTCCATGTACCTTTATTAGACATGCTGCAAATAAGGTGTAAAAATCTCTGACCGTTTTATGTTGAAGATGAGTAGGGAGCACATCAAAACTCATACAGGTGTCTACTTCCCTGCCTTGCCCTACACAAAGGCTGGGTGTGGAAACCCAGGTCACAGGCAGCCGTGGTTCTGTGACCCACATGGATGATATGTATGGTAGGAAACTCAAACCAACCACACGATCTCTGCAGATGCCAGGTGGGGAGATGGGCCCCAAATTAGTTTCCCCTCCATTCCTCCACCAAACCCCACATCACAGAGGCCTTCCTGCACCTTGTCATTCAATGTCTACACCTCTGAGGTAGAAATGACTTCTTAAACCACAAGAACACACTGTTGCCCAGACCTAATGACACAATGCATTTTTTTTAATATGAAGGGTTTGGGTTGTGAGGAGTGGTGTTCAGTTGCCTTGTTTTTTTGTTGTTATTGTTGAGACGGAGTCTCATTCTGTCACCCTGGGTAGAGTGCAGTGGCATCACTGTAGCTCACTGCAGCCTCCAACTCCTGGGCTCTAAGCAATCCTTCTGCCTCAGCCTCCTGGACAGCTAGCACTATTAACACTATTAAGCACACCCTATAACACCCAGCTGTTTCTTTCTTTTCTCTCTTTCTTTCCTTTCTCTCTCTCTCTTTCCTTCCTCCCTGCTTTCCTCCCTCCCTCCCTTTCTTCCTTCCTCAGGTCTCACTCTTGCTCAGGCTGGTCTCAAACTCCTGAGCTCAAGCAATCCTCCTGCCTCGGCCTCCCAGAGTGCTAGGATTACAGGCCTGAGCCACTGTATCCGGCCAATAACATAATCTATTTTAAAGGGATTTTTAAAAATTTTAAACTAGCAAGTTAAAGAAATATTATTACAATAAATTGCCACAGAGTGTTTGGCACAAGCCCACCTGAAACCGAAGTCAGCACACTTAGCTTTTCTACTATTCCACAATGGAAACATTACTTCTCCTGTATTTAAACTTATTCAAGTAATCATTCAAAACCACTCAAGGTAGAGGTAAAACTTTCAGATGGCATACGTCCCTACAACCGATAGAAGTCCCCAAATTTGCTGTAAAGCCATGCAATTTTGCCCACCTGAAGGAGACAGGAAGGACCCTGGTGGGCTTGACTGAAACACAACGGCCACCAGAATGTCCTATGATACTTGAAGTATCTTTGAAATCGACCCAAACCAGAGACGCTGGGTTTTGGGAAGGATATATCTATGTACACCAAGAACAAAATCTGAACTATAACAAAAACGGATAATATTATTCCCTACGTGAGCTGGCAAAAACAAAAATACAAACACTTCCCTCAAAAATTGTTTTAAAATTAATGTTCAGGATTTTCATGATTTGTTACCTCATATAATATTAAAGTCAGCAATTCAGATGCTTTTCTGGATTTAACAGCCAGCATTTCTCATTTGCCACCAGCAACCATGCTGTATAATCCACTTTTTATAATAACTGAACAACATGGCTTTGAAGATAATTTACGTATTAAACTAGTTTATACATACTCTATTAAAAACCAGGTAAATATTCTGACCAAGGCTGGTATTTTTCTCTACAATTATTTAAATAATGTATTCATTTCTACCACACCTACGTATGACTGCAACCATCTTCTAAAATGATTAACTCCCTTCACATGAGAAGTGTAGCACTGAGAGCACACAGGACCCACCAGGTAACTCTGGGGAGCCCAAGGACCTTGTCCTCATATGTACCAACAGAAGGTAACCTCCAGAACGGGAGACACAGAACACAATGCGACATGGTCTAGTTACCACAGGATTCTATGCTCAACCTATGATGAGCAAACTCCTACAAAGCGCTATGGGTTAGGCAAGTAACAAGCAAAGTGCTACATATTTAGCAAGTTTCCCTCCCCTCTCTCACTTCACCGAACCCACTAACTTTCGTTGGTGGGCTCACCACACACCAACATCTTTTGAGAAAGCTAGGTGGAATACCACTAGCAAGGGAAAGAAGGATTAAAACAATGGTATCATGGCCCATTAGTCATATACTACGAGAACTCAAGATCTTCCTCCTCAAGTCTGATCCTTTCTAGGTACTCCCTGCCTCTGTGAATAGCATCATCAGCCAAGCAGGGAATATGCCAGAAACCTAAATTCCCTGAGATCTCCCTGTCCAAGAGCATATCTTATCCCCGAGTGTCATTCATTAAGATCCTTCGCTAGCTCTCAAATCTGTCAATTACTCTCCCCCATGGCCACCAATCTAGTCCAAATCACTGTTATTTCCCCATCCCACCAACTACAACAAAACCAGGCTGGAGGCGTGGTACATTGGCTCTTCATGCTTGCAATCCCAGTACTTTGAGAGGCCCAGCTGGGAGGATTGCTTGAAGCCAGGAGTTCAAAACCAGCCTGAGCAAGAGCGAGACCCTGTCTCTACTAAAAACAGAAAAACTAGCCATGCATGGTGGGGTTTGCCTATAGCCCCAGCTAGTCAGAAGGCTGAGGCAGGAGGATCACCTGAGCCCAGGAGGTTGAGGTTGCAGTGACGTATGATGACACTGCTGTACTCCAGCCCAGGCAACAGAGTAAGACCCTGAATTAAAAAAAAAAAAAAAAAATGCAGGCAGGATACAGACTGCAACCTACTCTCCTTCCTCCACCTACCAATTTAATCTTCTACAAAACATAATTCTGCTTATGTCAAATACTGCTTAACACTCATCAGTGACTACTGCTTTTTTCAAAAATCCCAAATTCCATATCCTGCAAGCCATGCCCAAACTGAATAGTGCCTGCCTCTTGGGTGTCATCTCAAAGCTTTCTGAAGGCCTCAAACATGTCAGCCTCTCTCCAGGTCAGGGGCACTAAGATACCCTCACCCCTTCTTCTACCATCATTTGGACAGCAGTGCTAAAGCTATTTTCTAGGAGCAATGCCCCACACAACTGGTGGACTCTCCAAGTCATAAGCCTCGCTCCTCCTGGTACCCAGCACATAGCACCCATGAGCTTGCAATCACTGTATTAACATTTTGTGTGGCTCTGCTCACAAAATGTCTTCTCAGGTCACCGCTGTATTCCCAGTTCACAGCATTGCACCTTTCGGGTAGCAAGTACCCGATAAATAGTTGAATCGATGAACAAAAACCCAACATGAAACAGGAAAACTAATCACAGTCCAAACTCACTTGCCACTAAAGTCAAGCCTGACACCTACAGAGATAGTGCAAGGCTCAAAGGGGCAAGAAAGAAAAAAGTGTCTCAGATTCCACATTAGCATAAGCAAACAAGCCCAAGAACTAATCAGCGTTTTCCTACCAAGGTATGCTTCTTCATAAATATCTACATTTTTATTTTTAAAAAGACACTTCTAATTTTCAAAGTGAAAACAAAACAAAACCAAATAAAAATTCTCTGAGAAAATAATGTTTGCAGTCACCTAACATTAGTTAAAAGGTACAGGAATCTAGTTATGGTAATGAATACATACTTCTAAAGTGAAAACAGTAATCAAATCTTGGAATAATTATCTCTCCATTTTTCTAGATGGATAATCATAGTTAAAAAAAAAAAAAAAACTCCAAACACAGTAGAGGCAAATTATTGTTAGCTTAAAAACACCTAGGAGCTATGTTATCATATGCTTTGGGATTCTAAAGTCAGGAGGTACTTTTGAGTCAGAACATGAGGAAGAGACAGACTCTCCCAGAGCCAGCTGGTCATTCAGCAAAGACAAACACAGAACCTCTCCCACACCAGCACCATGCTAGGCACCAAGATGACAACTGCGACTGAGGTGAGCTCTGCAATAACTGGGTGACCAGCCAGAGGCAGCTTGTTTAATTAATCTCTCTGGGCTTTAGTTTCTTAATCTGTAAAATGAGAAAGTTCAACCAGCTCTCTAAGGTCCTCACATTCTAAATATCCAAAGACTCTCTAGTGATTATAAAATGAATTTCTATTTAACAATATCATTATGACTTCCTGTTTCTATTTGTTATTTTTATCACACAGATGTGATTTCATTTAAAATATTTAATATACTGATAAAAGTAAAATACAGAAGTGTAGTAATAGTGATTTTAATTACCTTCCCAGCTCTTAACTACCACCATAATCAGCTATGGACTTCTGCCATAATTGCAACCTGAGTGATTGATAACCAAACTGAAATAAATCATTCGCCTTCACATTTTTTATAGAAAACCTAAGCGATCATTGACTCTCAATTTTCTTTTACATTTTAACAAGTTATCTTTGAATATGAAAGATTTTTAATATTAACATTTTTCTAATGAAGATTTAATCTCCCAAACTACTGAAGCTATAATAGTTACAGAAACCTGTTTAGAAAAATACTACCTTCTGAATTTCTAATGGCACAAAAACAGTTTTTTTTTAAAGATACACAAATATGTCCATGTGAATGAAGAGAACAATTGAAAGAATCACATAGGGCCAGTATATTCCTGATATCTTAATAACACCTAAGATGTTCCTTCTCCATCTTTTTAAGTGAATTTAGCTGTGTGACTATATCTATTTATGTGCTTACTTGTTTACATGTAGAAATCATTTGAATACTGGAAGTGAGTCACTTTCTTACAAAGCTGAAGTTTTAAGAGCCGTTTTTTGTAGTCACACACTTTGCTCAGACCTGACTAAGCGTTTTTATTCTTGCAATGCCTTATTTATAGTAGATGTTTCTAAGATGGCCATGGTATCTGCTATCAAACCCAAAAGGCTGTATTTGGGAATGATGAAAAACGAAAGATACCATTTATATAAAAAGTGTATCTTAAAAGTCAAATGTGACTTTTGTTTACCTATAGAAGTCTCTCCCCTGCTAGAAGGTAAACTCCCTGAGGGAAAGTACTGCCTTTTATTGCTTTTACACATGGAAGGCTTGCCAAGATTTGCTGAATCAAAATTGACTTCGGTGACTATGACAAGCAAACTTTCTCAAACATAAGGAATAAAATGGTGTAATCCTAGCTTTGAAATAACTACCCTAACTTGGCACTTACATTGTTTTCACAGGTTACACAGCAGGTACACAACAAAAGCATTTAGAGTGTATTCTCTTACAAATATATTCTTACTTTGACCTAACTGCTTAAAAACTGTATCATATTATTGACTTTGCATCTGTATGAAGAAAAGGTGGTAACATTTCTTTGATGTTACAGTATTATAAAGGTGCTCTTCCGGCTGGGCACGGTGGCTCACGCCTGTAATCCTAGCACTCTGGGAGGCCGAGGTGGCCAGATCGCTCAAGGTCAGGTGTTTGAAACCAGCCTGGGCAAGAGACCCTGTCTCTACTAAAAATAGAAAGAAATTAATTGGACAACTAAAAACATATATATATATAATCAGCTGGGCATGGTGGCACATGTCTGTAGTCCCAGCTACTTGGGAGGCTGAGGCAGGAGGATTGCTTGAGCCCAAGAGTTTGAGGTTGCTGTGAGCTAGGCTGACACCACGGCACTCTAGCCCAGGCAACGGAGTGAGACTTTGTCTCAAAAGAAAAAACAAAAATTAAAAGGTACTCTTCATGGCATTCCTTTTAACTAAATAAAAGTAAGACTAATGTAGAAGACTCTCAGGAAAAGTTTTGGAAATGTTCCTGCAAGTCAAACTGATTAAAAACTAGACCGAATACAGTTTTACTATTTTAAAACTAAGTTGCTGAATACATTATTTTAAATTTGACTTCTATATTTTCAACTTCAAAAAAAAGTGTTAAATTTTTTCCTTGAAAGAAGAAAATAATGTTTGGGGTTTTAGCCATCACCTATACAACCACGCTAGCATTTCTCTATTCTGCCTTTCATATTGAGAAACAGAAAAGGAAGTAATTTTTAAAAAAAACTAATTTAAAAATAAATCCATTGATTAAACTAATATAATCAGAGTCCAGAATTCACATACCAGCTTTTTCTTAATTACAATTCATTTCTTATCCCGAAACTCATTTGAACCTCACAGCAAAACCCTAGGATGGCATGCGCCACGGTTCAATTAGTGACTTGCACAGAGGAAGAAAAAACAGAAAATACCAAGAGGAGAATATAAATAATAAAACCCACGGTCCTAAAAACACAATCTCACTTCTTATGAGTGCCATGATGAGGAAATTCACCTGTTACAAGCCTGCCAAAAATTCATCATGTCCGTTTATCAGCAGATCACCAAAACAGAGAGAATGCCATATTTCCTTCCACTACTGGGAAAAATAAGAAAATTTAGCTCCTAAAATTTGCTGCTCAAGCCCTTTTCCATTTCCAAACTCTTATTTTACTTTGTAGCTTTTTTCTACAGCATAGATTTTTCCGGGAAAATAAACTTTTCATGAGCAAACTGTCAGACATAAAATGTCTCCTACTTATCACCTACAGAGGCAAACCGAGTCCCACTCCGTGCCGCAAGCATCTAGCTTTCAGCCCTTTATTATCGTTGTCAATGAATGGGCCCCAGTCAAATGAAAGCTGCCATTTTAGGGTAAAGACTGGAGGGCTTCTGTTGTGCAACAGCAAGACAAAAACACTGCGCGACAGATGTACTCTGGGGGCTGGGAGAAGGCTGCAACTTCGTAAAATCACTGCTCACGTTATTCCCGAAATAGGAATTGCCTAGTACCTAGCATTACTGCAATCTAAATGCAATTACAGCTGGGATAAATCAAGTAGGTACTACCCATGCTACTAAGGTCATAGTCACTTAACATTTTTTTTTTTTTTTTTGCCATCGTTACACTAGATCAGTGAGGAAATAAAGACACACATTTTGTTTCCTATTTCATTACTAAGTAAACTGAGTACTCCTCCCTTACTGAGAGAGAACTGGGGGGAAATAACACTCAATCCCTCAGAAAGGTACCGCCTGCTGCAAAATCGGCTTAAATTTAAGTTTTTAGAAAATTAAAAAAAATCAAGGCCTTCACATAATCCTCTAAAAATAAAGATCTTTAACGTATCCCACAAATCAAGCCCAGAAGACAGACACTTTTTAAGATGTTATTTAAATCGATTGCTAGGTAATATACAAGGAGAAACTAAAAAGTATACTTAGCAAGTGGAGAGCTAGATAGTGTATCTAATTCTAGCAATTCAAAAGGAAACTCTCTCCATGTGGGTTGCTACTTTTCTTTTGTCCATTGTCTGTTCAGAAGAGGGGGGAAAAAACTAGTTTAAAACCGAGGCGTGAACAGTCTCTAAAAGTGACCTCCGGGAAGGAGTCCGACCCGTGGCAGGAGCACTCTCCGCGCCGCCCGCTCCGCGGGGGCGCTCACAAAGCGGGCAGCCAGCCGGGAGTTTGGGGTGCGCTCTCACGGCGCCGGGCTCCTCGAGGCAGAGCCATCCGGAGAAAGGCGGCTCGGTAATGATGGCTGCTCGGGGCCGGCGGCTCCTTCCCCGGAGCCTCCCGACCAGCCCCCCCACCCGCCCGGGGTCTGCCGCCCACCCCCATCCCCACCCCGCGGCCGCCGGCCCCGCGCCGCTGCGCCCGCCTCGCACCGCAGCCCACCCGGTGCCCGCGCCCGCGCCCCCGCCCCCGCCCCCGCCCGGCCCCGCGCCCCGGGCGAGCCCAGTCCCCGGTGCGAACCAAACAAACAACGCGTCCCCCGCCGCCCTCCTTCCTCTCCCCGCTGACCGCTTGGCCTCCAGCCACCTCGGCCGCTCGCGCTCCAGCCGCGGCTCTCTGCGGGGGCACGGCGCACCCGGGCCACCTCGGGGGCCACCTGGTGACCCCCCCACCGGCGCGGACCCCCGGCAGACTGGGGGGCGGGGGAGCCGAGTTGCGTCCGGGGTTAAAGTCGCTATTATGCAGCTGCGCCGCCGGCGGCCCGGCCAGCTCGGCAAGGTGGGGTCCCCTCCCCGCCGCGCCTGCCGGCGCTCGCCCGACCCCGCTCCCTTTCTTCTCCTCCCCGCGCACTTGCGAGCCGCCGGGCAGCCCCGGGAGCCCCCGGCTCCAGGTCCGCAACTCAGCGCCCGCGGCCGGCACTGGCTGGGCTCGGGCGCCCCCGGCGCCGCCCCCGCCCCACGCGGCGCCCCGCGCACTTTCCCCGCCGCCGACCCACCTCGCTCGGGGCCGTCCCCGCGCGGGCTGGCGCCGCCGCGCCGGGAGGGACGCACTTTGTTCGCGCCGGTGCGGCCGCCGCTCCCGGCGAGCGCGGCGTGGTCGGTCCGGAGCGGGGGCGGGAGGCGGGGGTCGCCGCCGTCCCCGATCGCCGCCGCCGCTCAGCCGCCCCGCGCCCGCGCGCCCATCGCCCGCCCGCACTTGAGTTGGAGCCCAACTTTTCCTCCTTCCCTTTTCTCTCGAATGGAGCCGGCAACTCGTGCTCGGCGCCGGCGGGAGGAAACGCGCTCGCGCTCCCCCGCGCGCAGACACGCTCCCTCCGGTCCCCGGTGCCCCCCCACGCCGGCAGCACAACAAAAAGCCATTTACATGCGAGGAAGTGACCCTCGGCCGCCCCGCGCGCCCCTCCGCCGCCCGCCCCGCGGGCGCAGGCAAAAGTTGGGGCGCCGGGCGGCGCTCGGGACGTGGGTTCGGGCCCCGCGGGCGGCGACACGGCGCGGGCGGCGCTGCGCTCTCGCGCCGGCCCGGGCCCCCGCCCGCCCTCGCCCCGCGCCCCGCGCCCCGCACACGCCCAACTCCTCGCTCCCAACTCCTCGCGCGGCCCCGGCCCGGCCCGCGGCGATTTCCTGCCGCCGCCGCCGCCGCCGCCCCTCCCGGGGGCGCCGGGCGAACTCTCGCGCTCACCGGCCGGCCGCTGGCTCCTCCGCTGCGCCGGGCCGAGGGAACAAAACGCAGAGCGGGCTCCGGAGTTGGCTCGGCGGCCGCGGCCAGGGGCGGGATCCACGGGCGCAGAGTTGGCCGGGGGCGAGCGCGGCTCTGGCGAGTTTCGGGGTCTCCGGGTCCCCGGGCCGCCTCCTCCGCGGCGCTCCTTTGTGTAATTTCACTCGATTCAAGTTTAATCCGATAGTTCCCGAGCACGAGCGCGTCCGCACCACCACGGCTCAACCCCCGCGCTGCCGCCGCCGCCGCCGCTGCCGCCGCCGCCGCCGCCGCGGCCCCAGCACGCCAGCGCCTGCGCGCCCCCGGCTCGCCGCGCGCGCCCGACGCCGCGGGGCCGCGCGCGCCCGACGCCGGCTCCCTCCGCGCCGCGCGCGCGCGCGCGCGCGCCGCCACCTGACGTCAGGCGCGCCTGGCATAATTTATGCAAGAATTCGGCCGGGTGGCGGAGGCCGAGGGAGAGGCCGAGAGAAAGGGGGCGGCGCGGCGCGGGCCGGGCCGGGCGCCACTTCCCGTCCCCGAGCGGGCGCCGCGCTGCGGGCGGTTCTCCGGGCCGGCGGGTGCGCGGCGGCCCGCAGCCCTCCCCGGTGGCCCCGCGAGCGCTGCGCCCGGGCGCGGACGGGCGGCGGTGCCACGTTGCCCCGCGCCTCGCCTTCCCGGTCGGGCTGCGCCGCCCGGGGCAGGAGGCGGCGGCCGCGACCAGGGCCGGGCGCGGCGCGGACAGCGGCGGCGGACGTGTTCGGATGTCCCCTCGGCAATTGTCTTTCAACTTGAAATTATTTTCCCACGTGAAATTATTTAGGGTGGACACGCTCAATTTCAAATGGGTCCATTCCTGCTTCTCCACGTCGCTTTCCTGCCTCTCCGTCGACAGGACACCGATCCACTACTAAATCAAAAAGTTTAACTAGATGGCATGGATTTTGTTAAATTTGTTACCATATCAAAACAAGAAGAAAAGAAACAGAGAAAGGAAAGAGCGCAATGGTCATGAAACAAAGAAATAGGATGTGTGTCCATTATTAAACGTGCCAGGACTAGGCTATTTTAATCTTTCTTTGGCCAAAATGGCACTTGTATATGATCCTATAGCCTTAAATATCTGAGCCTCTTACTCTGTTTCTCTTCTCGGTACAAAATGAATATTAAATTTAGAGGAATTTTTTAAACTGATTTTTTATGAGATAGATCTGCAAACACTTATTAAGCACCCTTTATCTGCAAAATACTAAGGAATTATCTTTTTCAACTGCCAACAATTGTAAACTTTCAGAAGATTTTATTAGGTTAAATGTTGCATTAATTTTTAAATCAAGGAAGGAACTTTCTTCAACCAGATTGTCCTATGATGGATACAGAGTAGAGTCACTTGCTATTTTCCCAAATAAACTAAGAAAATTGCAAAACTATGCAAAATATATTAATCTTCTCATTCACTATTTGATGGTTGCACCACCTGTAGTGCTAACCCTATAATCACAATATTTCTATTTGGACAAAAGATTAAAACTATTTCATTATATGACTACTACAACTATTCAATAAGTTTGAGTGGCCTAGACTTAATCACTAAAACATTTATTTGCTAATTTTAGTAATTTTATAAATATGTTACTATATTGTGGTTTGTTAAAAGGCACTGCTTTTGACTTGCTTTCATTATATATTTGAGTTGCATTTTAGAAGAAAGAAATGTTTTAATCAAGGAGTTTACAGATAATGAGCAGAAATTTAAAATTTTGAAAACACTAAAATCAACTACTTTCTTTTTGATAGCCGTGTGTCATAAGCCAAGAATCACAATTCTGAGATTAGGCTTTATTTCCATAAAGTTTATATCTCTCAATGAAATCATGAGGGATTGGGGGCGGTTATGAAAGAGAGAGATGTTAAAGACAGGACATAATGTCTAGAAAAAAATCAGTAGTACCTGACTATTTTAGAATACATAAAAAATTATGTGGCATAAAAGAAAGTTTTATCTTTTACATTATGTCTCTGGTCAATATCAGATATGCATCTATTTCAAGACAATTTATAAGCTAAAAAATATGACATCTACATATGGTGAAAGTATAATATTACAGTAATTGTGATCAACAAATAGTATTACGTGACTATGAGGAGGTTTTCCTATGCCTTTGTACCTTTAACTAGAAAGTTAGGAAACTTCCATTTGAAATATACCAGAAATAGTAAAATCATACAGCCAGTGCACAACATAAAAACATCCCTGCAGCCCCTCTCTGACTTACTCTCCTTCCATATCCTGGTCACTGTCCTGAGTCATCATGAAGAACTTTCTAAGCTTTTAGAAGTTGTGCTGGTGCAGAATTTAAGGGGCCTTAAAAAGCAAAAACCCTCAGAAGCAAGCTCCTAGGCAGCTCTGGCCTACCTAAATTATAGCTACCACCCGCCACTACCCTTTAGCTTGGAATGTTTTCTCTCCATTTGCTTCACTATTGAAGCTTTCCCAAGGAGAATAATTTGAATTCACAAGCTTTCTCTTTAAGTATGCAAATACCTTAAGGCAAGATAAGGGACTCCTGGTCTTTCACAGATGAGTGTAAATTAGTTCAATGGGTTGCTTTCTTCCCAACACCCAGATAGACTAACAAATTTAGAGACTTAGCCATTTATTCAACTTGGAGTGCCTAAGAGGTTCTATGCT
The DNA here is from genome assembly GCA_008750895.1 of Mirza zaza. Classification (NCBI taxonomy): domain Eukaryota; kingdom Metazoa; phylum Chordata; class Mammalia; order Primates; family Cheirogaleidae; genus Mirza; species Mirza zaza. Next base: position 227,684 of record VSMD01048996.1, read on the forward strand.
TGGTTCTAGGTGCTGAAAATACTGGTGTGAATAAAACAGACAAAACTTTCTGTTCTCCTGGAGTTTACAATGTAATGCATTGGTAGTTTTGATTTAGTGATATGAGAGCATGGTAATTTTGGAGTTTGAGCCCTGGGTGGATAGGACAGGCCTGAGTTAGTTGTAGCCAGAGGGTACTAGAAAGGCACTAGAGACCTAGGAAGTGGGGTAATAAAGGATGGGGTGGGAGCAAGCGGAAAGCACTTGAGAAAAATATCTAAGACAACATAACCTATGACAAAGTTTTCTAGGCCCCATGAAATGAAACAATCTCTTCTCAGAACTCAGACTAATGCTAACTGACCTATATTTCCACTGTTTAGACAACTAAATATTTGTCTCTGCTTAGGAAAACAGCCTGTAAAGTACCGACCTATAATACTTCTTAAGGGGAGGGAGGGACAATTTGCACATCCAAAATAACCAAAAAAAAAAAAAAACACACCCAAACTTCTCAAACACTTAAAACTCAAGTTCAATCTATCTGTTCTTCCAGATGTTTTGAGCTTTAAAATATTATGTAAATTACACTAATTCCAGTGTTGAGGACATTCTTCAAGGCATTTTTAGAACTCATCTTTTGAAATTGTGTCCAGAAACAACTTGCAAGTCCTAGAAAATAACTCTCTTCAGAGCCATATCTTTTTCTTTTTCACTAAAAACTGTATTATTATTATTATTCATCATTTACCAAATTTACATCCAAGTTACTTTGGCTAGCTCCAAACAACACATTTTGCCTTTAAATGATGTAGACTTACTGCCGTGACAATATATATAGAAAAATTTAAATGTAGATATTTAGAGGGCTACAAGTGTTGAAGAAAGCACCAAAAGAAAAGTCTAAAAATTTTTTTCATATATCACTGGAGTAATGGCATAATCTTCCTCTGTAATTTTTTCATAAAAGAAAAAACCCAGTTGGATATGTAAGCGCTGGTGTATTTGTTAGAAAATTGGTCACATCCCTTTACATTAAAAAAATTCCATTATAGTATGTGCTCTAAAATTATAGCTTCCCTGTGATAGTGCCCTAGTCCTTATTAGTTGTACTGCTTTAAAATTACTGTTTAGTCATTCTTATGCTGATTAAAGTGTACCTGGCTTTGGTTCCACCGCAATGAGACTTATTTCTTTGTTAGATTTTTGCTCCCAGGTTTTTAACATAAATAGCATGTGAGTATCAATTAGTTCAATTATTTTTCTGAAAACTCCTTTTTTAAATTATACTTGCAGTACCCCCTGGACTTTTTCATTTATCAGGTATATGTGGTGTGGATTTTTTTAGCAATCAGCCCATAGCATCTCTTAAGTAAACAGATAGTATATTGGTTTAAAAATCATTAGATAAAGGCCAGGCGGTGGCTCACGTCTGTAATCCTAGTATTCTGGGAGGTGGGCGGATTGCTCAGGGTCAGGAGTTTGAAACCAGCCTAAGCAAGAGTGAGACCCGATTCTACTATAAATAGAAAGAAATTAATTGGCCAACTAATATATGTGGTGGCGCATGCCTGTAGTCCCAGCTACTCGAGAGGCTGAGGCAGTAGGATTGCTTGAGCCCAGGAGTTTGAGGTTGCTGGGAGCTAGGCGTCAGCCATGGCACTCACTCTAGCCTGGGAAACAAAGCAAGACTCTGTTTAAAAAAAATCATTAGATAAAATTCCCATTTCATCTCCATAGCCCAGAATAGTGCTAGGAGCTTGTGCTGGCAAAGGTCAGGGTTAGTAAGGTCAACATCTTAGGTGAAAAGGAAGCCACTGAGACTAGAATTAGGCCATTGTTGGCTCCCAAAGATAGCAAGTTTAGCTAAGTTTGAGCCATTCTTTCAGTGAACACTTATTGAATGTCTACAATGTGCCAGCTTCTATATCAGCACTGGGAGCATGGTAAGGTCCTTGTTCTCAAGGCACTCATGGTGTGTGATAGCATAAAGAGAGGAATGATTCTTGCTGCCTGGGTCTGCAGGGCAAGCTTCCTAGAAGATGAGGGCCTTGTGCTTCTGAGTCTTGAGTAGGCACAGGAATTCATCAGAACAGGGAGATTGATCAGGACAAGGAGGCAAGAGGGATTCCCCACAGAGGACAGAGGTCCATGCTTCCAAACCCAGTGAGGTCACTCCAGGTGGTTCCATTATGAGTAGAACATGGAGGTTGAGCCAATTTTCCTTCCACAGTGTTCACTGATCTTCCCAGCCTGGGTTGGCTGTCCTTCCTTTGTTCTCCCAAGGATGCCTATCTCCATTAACACATGCTTATGTTGATTCTGATTAATTCTTGTCCTGTTTCACCACTGGGTTGTGAGCTACTTGAGGGTGATGACTGTGTCTTGCCTTTTAAGACTCCCAGTTACCGTAGAGTTCTCCATGGAGAAGGCACTCAGTAGATGCTTACACACCTGTATAAGGTGGTCGGGAAGCAGTAGGAGATTAGACTGGAGAAGTAAACAGAAAGGGCCTAGGAGAGCTCTAGATTCACCCCAAAGCTTAAACACAGTCTTTGAAGAGTTTTCAGCAACAGAGTAACAAGTCAGATCTGCACTTAGAAAGCTCTCTCTGGTGGGGTGAAGAATGTGGAAAACTAGACCCAAAGCAGGAAGAAAAGTGAGGAAGGTCTCCTAAGACAAGAAAAGGGAAGATATAAAAGAAGTTGGAGTAAACGTCTTTATACCATCCAGACCAAAGACGTTGCTAACTGCTTCCCACGTAGGCTGTCATCTAATGGGGAAGAGGAGGCAGAAGTGAAGATCCACCCACCACAGGGGGAGGAAGGCAGCTTGTGTCTGGAAGGAGCGGTGATGGGGAGGGCAGGGGCCACAGTTCCAAAGTGGTGCTGCTGCTCTTCTGCCCTCAGGTACTAGCTCTGATGTCCCAGGACTTGGTGTTACCAAACTTATCCTAAGTAATATTGGGCAGTCCTCTAAGCCTCTAATTGTCTCCATCTCTGGTCTAACAAATGGGAATTTGTAGTGCTAACTTAGCTAATTATAAGATACTTTTACGAAACATTTGAACTAGAAAAATAGAGTGCATTATTCACCAATAGTTATTGGGCATCTGCTGGGCATCATGCACTGTTGCTGGCTGCTACAAGCATAAAAATGAAGCAAACCCCCACCCTGGAGGGAGCTCTGTGAATCTCTTAGGGGTGGCAGACATTTAAGGACATCTTTGCAATTAAAATGTGTACCACAGTGGTATTATTGGGTATAATGATAGCTCAGAAGGAACAACCATGCCTGCTTCTTCCCAGAGAGGCAGAGAAGGCATCACAGAGGATATGACATTTAAACCGAGATGAGCCTTGCCGGACTCTGCAGATGGCAGAGGGTGGGGAAGCTCACCAGGCAGGAAAACCGGCGGAGACATGCAGGGGACAGATGGCTAGTGTCAGCACTGCAAGTGATTTGGCTTAGATAGAGCACAACATACACGGGGGGAAGTGAGAATGGAAATAAAAGGTAGGGCCAGCTGAAGAAGGGTTTTGTAACATATTAAGATATTTTACCTTATCCCATAGGTCATAAGGAGTCACAAAAAGAAAGCAAGCAGGAAAATAGTAAGGACAAATAAGGATACGTTGGCTGGGTGAACCAAAGCTCACAGTAGGTTGACAGCGAGTGGACATCAGTGATGGTCCAAAATAGTACAGCATGAGGAGGCCCTTGGCCAGGGCAGTATTTGAGATGGTAGAGATAAAGGAATAGATGTGAGAGATATTTCGGTGACATTTTTGATAAGATTTGGTAAATGATTGACTGTTGGGAAGTGAATAGAAGGAAAGCATGAGGATGCCCTTCTAGGTCTCTACCTTAAAAGACTGGATAGCTAGTTGCATCACCAACCTAGATGTGAATGGGGGTGGGAGCAGTTTGCAGAAGAACACAGGGCTTTGGTGTGTCTTTTAGAGGTGGTTTGTAGAGTATTCAAGTGGGAATTTAAGAGATGGGAACTTAGAGGACTGATCTGGCCTAGAAATACTGGTATATAAATTATAAGGTATGAATGGTGCTTAAATCCTTTGGAATGGATGAGATTGCTTGGGAATGCATGTGACAGGAGAGGAAATCAGGCTGATGGCAAGGATCTTTTCCAGTTTTCTATTACTGTATACCAAACTACCTGAAAACTTATTGGCTTAAAACAACAAATTATGTTTCATCTAGTGGGTTGTCTGGGGGTTGAGTTCATTTGGAAAGGCTGGGGTAGTTGAGTCTCTCTCTCTCTCTCTCTCTCTCTCTCTCTCTCTCTCTTTCTCCCCCCTCCCCCCCCCCCACTTGCTTTTTCTTCTTGGTCATCCTGATGACATGGCAGTTTCTGGAGAGTGTTCCAATAAGGCAAGCCCTAAGGCACAAGCACTTATCAGACCTTTGCTTGCTTCAGGTTTGCTGATGTTCCATTGGCCAAAGCAAGTCCCCTAGTCAAGCCCAGAATTAATGTGGAGGGGAATAGGAAACAACCAGTGGCTCATTGGGGAACGTTACTTATTTATCTAAAACCTACAGAAAGAGAGAGGCAAAAAACTAAATAAATAAAAGGAGACATCAAAAGAGAAGCCATTGAAGAAAAGTCACAAAGATCCATCTGAAAGGAAAAATTAGATATCAAGGTAGAAGAGTTTCTGGAAGGGAAGGGGCAATGGTGCCAAAGGTTACAGAGAGATCAAGTAGGAAAGAATGACAAATTTCCATTGGACTTGGTCATTGTTAACCTCTTCAGTTTCAAGTGCTGAGAGTAGAAAGTAGATTGCAGAGGGGCAAGAAGTTAATGGGAGTTGAGGGTCATAGACAGCTGGTGCAGACTCTAGACTCTTTTATTAGAAGCTTAGTTATAAATGAAGAGAGATGGGTGTCTAGAAAAAACTCACATTAGAGGGTAGTAGTTTTTTGTTTTTGTTTTGTTGTTGCAATATCAGAGTGGTAAGCATTCTTTTAGAGTAGGAGCCAGGAGCCAGGGAAGGGGACAGCTGCATAAGAGAGTAAGGTTTGGGAGTTGATGGGTGCAGTTACAGCAATTTTTCTGAAACCAAAGAAATACAGGTGGAAATGGCAGTAAGTGTATAGGTTGGAGTGGAGAGAGATGGCAGAAAGCTAAGGGAACTAATTGGTAATAGTAGCTATTTTTCTTATTAATTCAATGGTTAATCACCTGCTGAGAGGATAATGTTTGTGAATGATCAAGAAATGCAAGGAAAGTGTTCAACTTTTGGAATAGCCACCACAGGAAAGAAGGAAGCTACAGAAAGGACCCTCCTTGAGTGCTCAACTGAGACTGTAGCAGCACCAAGTTGTTATGCAACTTTCTTAAGTGTGATTTGCCCCCTGGGGAAAAGGAGTATACACCAAATTGACAGTTTCGCCCAGGGGAGTCATTCTTTTCTTCAGAGACCCAGAGGGATGGTTGCCCACATAGCCAGTGCCAGGGTAGAGTCCCCAGGAGCCAGGCAATATCAGCTTGGGTTGTTACTTGGAGGCACAAAGTACCCACAATTATGGGTCCTTTGTTTAAATATAGAGCCTGAGTTGTATATGAATATACATATGACATATATATGTATGTGAATGATACACAGTGATTCCTGGTCATCTCAAACTCTCTCTCTCTCTCTTTTTCTTAAACAAATGTGTTAACAACAACAAATAAATAAGCATGTCTCCTCTTCTTTTTATTCTGTTAAGTCCCTGGATGGCTGGTTTTGGTTGGTTTATGGCCAATGTTAACCAAGCCAACAACTCTGGCACTGTTTTTGCTCTGCTGATCTCAGCGGCATCAATGTTACATAGTAGGACATAATATTATCATTGCAAGTTCTTGGAAAATTCTAGGCCAACCTGTGTCAAATTCAAAGTTGTACTTTGATGTGTAAAATGAGAATCGATCACAATTTAGGGTTGCCTAATTTCCTATCTCGTGTGTCAGACCTCAGGGTGCTCCTCCCTTAACTCTGGTTTAGATATTTGCCAATAACTTGGTAGCACATGGTACCCCAGTTCTCTTCTTCCTTGGTCAAAGTATTCATGATAGGTAGAATACTGAATTTGGTTTTTGTAGATCATGTACATACAACTCTGATTTTACCAGAAAGGAATGTGGGGCTTCAAGGTTGCCCAAGGTGGCCCGGCTGTAAATGACAAAATGGGATCCAAACCCAGGTCTCCTAACCTCCTGATCAATCCTCTTCCCCAAACAAAAATCTCATAACTGCCCAAAGACTGCTTTGCCATGATCCACTGTGAGCTGAACTCCCTTACACATGCTTGTTTGTACTTTCCTCTGCTTTAAAGGGGAAAAGTCACATTTGATGGACAAGTCTGCACTGTAATTCCCACAAGATCTTGCCTTGGGCTGCAGCTCTGGATAAGACTGACTTGAGAATTATGCAACCAATTATGATTAATCCCTTCTCTTGGGTAGAAGCACTGCTTGCTCTCTGCCTGACTGCTCCATGTGGAAATATGGTAGTCACAGGCACCCACTTGGTGGCTACATCTCTCAGATTTGTAAGAGGTTAGTTCAGCACCAGTACCTAGCACAGCACCTGACATACAGAAGGCATCGGACAAAGGCTTGTGAAATCACTGTGGCATTTAAAGTGCTGGGATGTGGGAATGCAAACTAGTTCAACCTCTGTGGAAAGCAATACGGAGATACCTTAAAGTGATACAAGTAGATCTACCATTTGATCCAGCAATTTCATTACTGGGCATCTACCCAAAAGAACAAAAGACACTCTATAAAAAAGACACCTGTACTTAAATGTTTATAGCAGCACAATTCACAATTGCAAAGATGTGGAAACAGCCGAAGTGCCCATCAATACACGAGTGGATTAATGAAATGTGGCATATGTATACCATGGAGTAGTATTCAGCTATAAGAAACTATGATGATACCTCTTGTATTTTCCTGTATAGAGCTGGAACCCATTCTACTAAGTGAATTATCCCAAAATGGAAAAATAAGCACCACATGTACTTACCAGCAAATTGGTATTAACTGATCAACACCTAAGTGGACATATAGGAATAACATTTATTGGGTGTCAGGCAGGTGGGAGGGGGAGAAGGGGATGGGTATATGCAAACATAATGAGTGAGATGCGTACCATCTGGGGGATGGACACTCTTGAAGCTCTGACTCCAGGAGGGAAGGGGGAGAAAGGCAACACATGTAACCTGAACATTTGTACCCCCATAATATGCTGAAATTTTTTTAAAAATCTACTTAAAAAAAAGATAAAAATAAAGTGTTGGGATGACTGGATACAGAAAGGCAAAAATCATTTCAAAAAAAGGTTCTGTGTACTTGAATCTGAAAGTGGAAACATTCCTAATTTTATCTTAATTTGTATTTTAACATAGTTAACTTCCTCCAAAGTAATTACTTTTTAATATGTTTATAATGTGTTTATATGATTGAGCTGCTATACTGAGGCTTTTCATTCAGAAAGCCAGCAAGAATTCGCATTGGACCATTCTCCAAGCTCCTCTCTGGAGACTGTCCAAGTGTGCAACTGCTAACCTCAGTTCATCTGGTAGAGCTTTGTGGGTGAAAGGCAGAAGCTGACCAGGATGCAGTACTGGGAACCATCCACCTTCCAGTCCCTTCCTGTCCTCATAGTCACAGTTGTGGGCCCTTGGGCCACTCCTAAGTCACCTGAGTCTAAAGTAGATTAAGTGTGGTTTTACATGTTTTACTGACAGCCTATTTGTTTATTGCCTGTCTCAGGGAAAGGTAATATTGCCAGGCCTGACTCAAAGAGGGTGAAACAGTACATGTGGACACAGAGATGGCAAAAATCAAGGCAGTGGAACAAGAATGACTGAATCTGGGGAAACAGTACCATATTCTATGTGTATGTTTCCTTTGTCTTATAACTTTTTTTGTGTGGTAAAATACACATAACATAATGTATGCAATTTTCATGGCTGCGCACAGTGGCTCATGCCTGTAGTCCTAGCATTTTGGGAGGCTGAGCCAGGAGGATCACTTGAGCCCAGGGGTTGGAGGTTGCAGTGAGCTACAATGACACCACTGTACTCTAGCCCAGTGACAGAGAGAGACTCTGTCTCAAAATAAAATTACATTGTAACCATTTTTAAGTGTGCAAGTACATTCACATTGTTGTACTATCATCACCACCAATCATCTCCAAAACCTTTTCATTATCCCAAACAAAACCTCTGTACCCGTTAAATAATAACTTCCCTTTTGTCCTCCTTCCAGCCCCTGGCAACCACTATTCTACTTTCTGCCTCTATCGATTTAACCATTCTAGATACCACATAGAAGTGGAACCATACAATATGAGACCTTTTGTGTTTGGCTTATTTCACCTAGCATGATGTTTTGAAAGTTCATCCATGTTGTAGCATGTGTCAGAATTTCCTTCCTTATTAAGGCTGAGTAATATTCCATTGGATGTATATGATACATTTTGTTTATCCACTCATCTATCCATGAAGACTAGACTTTTTCCACCTTTTAGCTATTGTGAATAATGTTGCTCTGAACATAGTGTAGCCTCATGCCTTTTGAAGATAAGACCCTGTCCAATCAAGGCCCTGGTGCTTGGTAACTCCTCCTTTCCTGAGGTTGGTTCACACTAGTTCCCCTGCTCCCTGCCCACTCCATGGTGAAGGTCTTGCATCTTCCTGGAACTGAGGCTGGCTTCTTTGTGTGCTGCTGTGCTCCGTCCTCATGGCGGTCCTCTTGGTTCTACAGATTCCCTGCTTTTGTGTTCGGAAATGGAACTTAGGCTGGACCTGATGTCTTTCCTGGGAGCCACTGCAATGGCTTGAGGCCCCCTCAGCCTGGCCCTTGCTCTTAATAAACTGAGGTGCTGCAACCTGGTATACCTCAAGGTCAAGGCTTTACAAAACATGCTGTAGATAATAACAATGGTACATTATAACGTAGAAAATTTCATTGAAATATACATGCAGTTGATTGGATAACACTATGAGGTTTCTTAAGTTATCCCGAAATATTATTATAAAAGAGAATTGGGCCGGGCGCGGTGGCTCAAGCCTGTAATCCTAGCTCTCTGGGAGGCCGAGGTGGGCGGATCCTTTGAGCTCAGGAGTTCGAGACCAGCCTGAGCAAGAGCGAGACCCCATCTCTACTATAAATAGAAAGATATTAATTGGCCAACTAATATATATATAGAAAAAAATAGCCGGGCATGGTGGCACATGCCTGTAGTCCCAGCTACTTGGGAGGCTGAGGCAGCAGGATTGCTTGAGCCCAGGAGTTTGAGGTTGCTGTGAGCTAGGCTGATGCCACGGCACTCACTCTAGCCTGGGCAATAAAGTGAGACTCTGTCTCAAAAAAAATAAAAAATAAACAAAAATAAATAAATAAAAGAGAATTACTTGCTATTTGACTATTTACTGATAAGAATTGACAATCATTTGTTTACTGAGCTTTTCCTATATGGAAGGTGCTATATTAAATTTATGGGGGAATATATTAAATGGGCATATATTCCCTCCATTGCTCTCAGAAAGAACACATTTAATCAGAGAGATGCTAGCCATGATGACATACTAATCAAATAGATTATGGTTTTTTTTTTTTTTGCTTTTTTTTTTAATTTCAGCATATTATGGGGGTACAGATTTTAAGGTTTCAATAAATGCCCTTTCCCCCCTCCCCCCACAAGTCTGAGTTTCCAGCATGACCATCCCCCAGATGGTGCACATCTCACTTATTATGTATGTATATACCCGCCCCCCCTCCCCCCTCCCCCCTGCCCCCTGCCCAATACCCTATTACTGTAGTACCTATGTGTCCACTTAGGTACTGCTCAGTTAATACCAGTTTGCTGGTGAATATATGTGGTGCTTGTTTTTCCATTCGTGGGATACTTCACTTAGTAGTATGGGTTCCAGCTCTAACCAGGAAAATATAAGATGTGCTATATCACTGTTGTTTCTTAGAGCTGAATAGTACTCCATGGTATACATATACCACATTTTATTAATCCATTCTTGGATTGATGGGCACTTGGGCTGTTTCCACAGCCTTGCGATTATG